>KN834785.1:146944-162631 GCA_000827265.1 Collybiopsis luxurians FD-317 M1 | reverse complement strand
CATATCATCAGAAGCAAATGTGACCATTTTCAAGGTCTTGCACCAATGGCAAATTAGAGCCAGTTGCTGTGTAAGCAATGTTATTTGGGTCTTGTTGCCAGTCTTTCAGTTAGTCTCCCAGCAGTATAATATGTTAATGATTGTATATTTACCAATCTTGCCCATCATGGCACATGAAATTGAATTTCATAAATAAGCCACTTATAGCAGAGTGTTTTTGCAACCACTGCCTCAGTACTGCAAAGTCAGAACTTAAAAATCCCCTAGCCTATGATTTCCATGCCTTGTACTTGGACACTAAGTCAGGATCTGACATGTATACAGAAGTCACAGGACCACTGATGAGTCTAATTAGTCTATGTATGCTCCTGGAGAGTAAAAAATGAAGAAGCGAAGAGTGAATCCAATGTCATGACTCATATCAACAACATATGAAGCAGGGCACAAGTGAACCCAAAACAACTGTGAGGAAAGGCAGGCTTGTGGCTCAGTTCATATTCTGTGTGCAATGGTTGTCATGCACTAAGTGTGTGACCTTTCCTTGCTTGTGCAGGTGCTAATAAAGATCTGAATTCTGTATACAAACTGTCAGTATTTTATGTTAGTGGCTTATGGATGTTATTATTCACTTGATCAAACAGCATAACGTTGTACCACTTGACTTATTTTTTCCAGAATAAAAAGAGGTTTATTTGATGGGTCAATTGAGAATTGAGAGTGAAGCCTTACAGTCTCAGCAATATAAGTCATTTAACTCACTACCAATATGGCTCTATTCTCACAATATAGGCTTAAACAGTGACAATAATCTTATTCAATACATCAAAAATGTGTTTTAATGAAACGAATTTAAGTTTTAATGAAAAGTCAATTTTGCCGAGGTTCGGCAAGTTAGCTGTCAAGCGCGGGAAAAAAAAGTAACTTTCAAGTAACTTAATTATATTAAAAAAGTTACTTGCAAAGTTACTTTGCGCACACTCGAATATGGTATTCCATTCTCATTCTAATCTTTGTATCGGAATATGAAGCAGACAACAAGGGGTGTGGGGTATTGAAAGACATACAGGCTGAATGAACTCCACGACAGGTATATGGTGGACGTAATAAAGAAGCCCACAAACAAGCGAGAGTGGATCGAGCCCGTAGTGAGGATGTCACAAAAAACCGGAGTTACAATAATGCAGGTAAGAGCGTTGGGAGGGTTTTGGCTTTGAAGCGGCAGAAAACGTCATGACGGTTAGGCAAACCGAACGGCAATGAATGGCTAAGAGCTTATTTGAGGATGGACATAGGTCGACAGGATGTGTGAATACAAGGAGGAACGAAGAGGCGGTTGTTGTCAGCTCAAGAAGAGACTTAAGGGGTTTAACATGAATGGAGTGGATATCATGTATCATTTCCAGATATCTATAATAAGAAAAGCTTGACATGCTGAAGATAGAGAACAGGGATAGGATATGCACTGTCCAATACATCCCCAAGGATTGGTCAATGTCTCTAATCCATCACTGACCATACAGTGATTCTACCCCCAAATACCCGGGTTACGACCTGTCATGTAACCGCTCTTTTGTTCAATCCACGCTAGCGTCCAAAAGCCTGTGTAACTGCATCGATAAGGTGGCCATTCTCAACCAAGATCCAATTAAACAAACTAAGCTCACACCATCAACCTCCAAACATTGAAAACTGAGAAGACATTGACTGGAGTGTGCAAGTATCCTGTGGTAAGGGTGTGCTGTTTGACAGGTGCAATAACAAAACTATGGAAGTGGAACCAGAGATACTAGTTGCAGGTTACATCGAGTTGAGTACGATACAGATAGTTTGGAGGGGGAGCACGTTCAGTCTGACAGCAGGTAAATGATATGCAGGCAGTTAGGTATAAATAAGTTGGAGCAAAGAGTCGCCTCTGGCAGTGCCCAATGCAGGAGTCAGTGTGTGAGTAGGGAGGAATCACCTAGTGTGGAGGATGTGGGTTTTCGAATTTGACAGTTAAGAACTAGCAAAAGAATTGGTACGCAGAAGCAGGGGTCAAAGGAGAATACGCATGCATTGTATATCGTCTTTCGGTGTAGTTGTTCTGATAAAATCCATCTGGGCTTGTAGATGCGCCCTCAGTATTAGGTTTCCGATCGTTGGACATATGGATAGACCAATTAAGGAACTGAAATTGAAGCAGATATAACCATCCTACGTCCCTTCATAAATGCTTTTTTGACGAGTGCCTCGAGCCTAGTTTGGGTGGGTCCGATGTGACATTAATCTGGTTATCTTATCTTTCTCAGTTTTTTCCCACACATATAGATGTGTACAGCTGGCAGCAACAAACACAACAAGCGGACATTGCACAACCATTAGAATACCTGCTGTTCTTGACCAGATCAGCCTGGAAACGCAACCGAATACCCACTCGGAGGCTGCAGATGTCCTCGGGACATGGACTCTGGCTGTACACGACATCTATCCAACTGTGGGGAGTGTTACGTTGGAAAGCTGGTATTTATGTATTCAAACTACCCTTCTAATAGCAGATGATAGCAATAACACTATGCCCAAAGACGCCGCACTCATCCTCCTCCTGCACCTGCGACATCACTAAGATCACATTCCGCTGCAATGGCCTTAGGGACCCTGCTCTAGACGACAGCGAAGACGAATCCGAGTGTGAGCAAAGTTACTTTTCAAGTAACTTTTTCAATTTATATAAGTTACTTGAAAGTTACGTCCAAGTAACTTTTGTTTCCTGCGCTTGACAGCTTAACTTACTGAGTCTCGGCAAAATGTTACTCTCATTAAAACTTACTTTCGACACATTTGCATGTTTCTTCCACTTTCAGAACCTTTTAATTGAGAATATAATTGACTACCAATATGATACTGACATTCTGCCACTGCCCTATATCAGTTAAAAGCTCATGGATGCCGAGACTGCCCTTGAATCCTTTGGTGTAAGCTGAACAATCTGCATCAGAGTACACATGGCCTACGGCATATACCTTATGTATTCTAGGGTCTGTCTGAACACATATATTGATATATCTACATTAATGCACTGTTGGACAGCTATTTACATACAAGTTGGCTGGAACACATGAAAAGTACAAACTACTTGAGACTTTACATGTACATATAATTCTACATCTCAACTCAGTCCGTAGGTGATAGTAATCCTTCTCTCAGGTACCTACAAACCTGAGCAGAAGGGAAAAAAAGAAAACAATTGTAAATATGCTGCTCACTTGCAGCACTGTTTGTCCTGACCCTGTCTTGCACCTTGCATTTGATTTTTATGTTTTCCCTTGAGCTACTGGCTGTTAAAACAGCCTGCTGCTTCTAGAATTTCCTCAAAGTCATCATTTTCTTGTTCTGTCTTCCTTCTCTTGTGCTTGAGATTGGAAATAAACTGCAGATTGTCCCAAGAATCATCTGACTCCTTCTCTAACAAATACTTCCCTGGGGCTGGGCCAGAGCCATGATACTTGTTTGTATGTGTGGGATGCAAGCACAGGGAATAAGGATGAGATGGTGTTGGGGATGATTCCTGGTCTATATCCATTTTCATGCTTTTTGTCTTCATTGGGGCATCCAGCAGTAAAACTAGCACAATCTTGGTTGGAGGTGTAAATGAAGCAATCTGATCTCTTCCAGCTAGAGTAAATACATCATCATTATTCTGCCCTATACCCCAAGCATATGGTGATCCATCTGCACAGTGTGCAGTTACAACCTGAGCACCATCCTCAAAAAGTGCCATATTTCCAAGAAACTTAACACACTTTGAACTTGGTAAAGTTGAGAAACCATCAAGATTGGTGTAAACAGGAGGTACACATGTATCATGCAATTCCTGAGATGCTGCTAATGCACTTTCCAGGAAACTGAGATGCTGTTATAGATAGCCATGCTCAGGAGACTTTGGACCAAAGGTTTTAAGCTCATTCTCATTGAATTTTTGAACTAGGTGATAGATTTGAGCATCATCTGAAGCTGGCCAGTTAAGATACACTTGGAGAATTACTAAATCACAGAGAACTCATTTAATAGGTAAGAAAACTAGTGCCCCTCCAAAGTTCAAGTTAAAGGTGGAGGCTGGAAGAGTATTGCTTAGAGCTTCAGCAGAAAGAGATCAGTCTCCAGGAAGGAGATCATATGTAGGGCAGTCATACTGGAAGGAATCTGCTAGCCTACTATTCAACCTCTCACCAATCCAACCCTTGAAATAGGCCATTATAGGATGTTGAGCACTAGTCACTATTTGAATAACACTAGCTTGTGCTTTTTCTAGTGCTTCAGTGATAGCATATCCAACTAATTCATGTGCATTATCATAAAGTGCAATAGGTCATTGAATATATGCCAGATTCTCAGGGAGGAAAAGTTTTTATATGCATCCCATACATCTCCAAGAGACAGGGACAGCACTTCTGATAATGGCTTCTCATTAGATTCATAAATATTACCAGTGAGCCAGCACAGTGTCAGATTGGTGGAATCGCCAGCCAAGGCCACTACTTCAGCTGCATAATACTTTGCACCCTTCTTATCATGGTTGAGTTCTTAACATAATAAATGAAAAAATTAAGGAGCCAATTTAACATCTTTGAATGTGAGAGGAGAAGAATTTTGAGGTCCGAGCCTATAAAACCCATCATATTTATGTATTTGTTAGCCCTACAGGCCCCTCAATGCAGCATTAAAGCTCAAGCCCTGCCACATTTTTGCAACCTAGGATTGATCTGTATGATGGGAGGCCATTTATCTTGTCTTCAATGACATGAAAATGTTTGATGATGACCTCAGAGCCATTGCCATCAATTTCAATCATACATGCCTAATGACCAATGCAAAATACCTAACTACTGGTAGTATGTATCCAAGATTGCACTTGTTAAATGGGTTGAAACAAGTTTTAATGAAAAGTACATTTTGCCAAGACTCAGCAAGTTAGCTGTCAAGCACAGGAAAAAAAAGTTACTTTGTTGCAACAAAGTAACTTTTAAGTAACTTGTAAGTTACTTTGTCACGACAAGTTAACTTAAGTAACTTAAGTAACTTAAAGTTACTTTTGTAAGGCAAAGTAAGTGGACTTTGAAATATCAAAGTTACTTTGTTAACACCCAGACGAATCCTCATCTGAATGACTATGATTGGCCGCCGCCGCATTCGTAGCCAGCATATCCCAAACCTAGTGGCCAATACTCAAGCTCGTCTTGCCAATACCGGCGGGACCTCCAAATTGGAGATCGGACATCCACACAGCATGCACAGGCGTATGACCCTGCCTATTCCCATTCAAATCCCACTGAACCCAGCCTGCGAAATGCCTCTGCCTGCCAAGAGCAGAAAGCTGCGGAGACGTAGATAGATTGTTTGGTGTGTTGGGCATGAGCAGCTTGTTGCTGGATGCCTACTATAGGAGCAGAGGTGGAGGAGGTGACTGTAGCCTGCAACGCTAGCTCTTCCGCATTCGGTTCTGGAAATGGCGCTGGTGGGGAGGGATTTAGGGCATCAAGCGACAGTGCAGCAGCTGCGTTCAAATTGGTGTCTGAGCCGCAAAAGCGAAGAAACGGGCTGGTTGCTGCTGAGGCGGTAGGTAATGTTGATGCTGATTCCAAAGTACCTGCTCCACAGCCTGCCAAAAGCGCTTTTTCAGGGCCGCGACTTCTTGACAGAGCGAGATTTTCCGATTGAGTCAAAACGAGTTCAGTGCGGATGGCGGGTAGGGGACGGTTCTTGTTCAGCGATGTCCATTTCAAGGGTGAGATGTAGCCTGTTCGTTATAGAATGAATCAAAATCAATGGAAGTGAGATACAGATAACTTACCTTTTCCTCATACCCTGAAATTTGCCACACTCATCTTATTCCTCAACCGCTTCTTCTCCTTACTCGTCCTCCTTGTGAAGACTCCAGGCAGCGAATCCCAATCTGCCAGCAAAGTTATCATCCTTCTCCTTTTTTGTCGTCACCCTTGGACAACGAAGACTTGGTAGACAACATGGGTCAGTCTTCGTCATTAGTTATCGCGGAGGCAGTCGAAGGAATAGGGGGGAATGAGGATAGGTACTGGTCAAGAGAGCTGTCGTAGCTGTCGTTGGAAGAGACGGCGCCAGCAAGCTAGTCGTTATCGCAAAGAAGATGACGTCTTAAGAAAGTTTACACTGACAGCGAGGAAATGAAAGTTTCAAGCACCGACGCCATCGAGATACGATTGTGAGGTCAACAAAATATCCGACTGGCCAGAAAATGACAGGGATGAAGCTGGAGAAGAGGTGGAACCTGAAGGGCCTGGAGATATTGTAGCTGTCACCGACGTCGAGGCAGAACTAAAGAGTTTTGTATTGAGAAACTCTTCTAGGTTGTTCAAGCTGGGGGTCGAGCTGAAAGGAGGCATTTGAACTGGGATATCGACCAGCATGATGCCTGTAGTAGAAGTATTGTGTATATCAACGTCGATAACGGGGAGTTCATAATTCAGGTTTGCTTGTGTTCGTCGGTGTTGAAAGTAAACCGGCAGGGGCATGCTCATTTCCCACGAACAAGTTTCTGTGGCCTCGGCCTCACAGCTCCAGAACTACAATAATATCGATTCCGAAATATTTGCAAGGTCTTCTTGGGTGTTCCACCACAACGGTACCCTCAGAGGTCAACTTACTTGGGTCCATGATTAGGGAAAGCGAGCGGGAGCGGGAGACGGTTATAAGAATGACTTAGAATGACTGCTATCAATCGCAAGATGCAGCCACTTAAGCCATACACGCTGTTAAGTAATTTATTCCTCTATCACCAGATTTCGGTGACCTGCATAAAAGATGTCCGACGCAAACCATACGCCAGTCTCCTTGTCATTTTGTTTTGGAATCAAAGGAAGTTAATACCCAGAATAATAGTCGAGACTCAACTTTCATGTAGGCCGAGCAGAGCAGCATCTGACTTGGTCGTTTCGGCAATTGACAACGAGGGTAGTGTATCTTGATATAGGTTCAAAAAGCTTATTCGGGCATTGATTATCCTTGCGCTGAACCTGGGCTACAGGAGGAAGCAAGCCTTGGCTGCAGTACATCTTACTAGTAGTAGTAAGTGGCAGTTTCGCAGGAAAAAAAGAAGAAAATATCGGTGGGAGAAGTCTGGAAAGGCACTCCGGAACCCACAGATAACATGATCATCGAGTTGAACTTACTGCCCAAGTGCTTTGGTTTTACTCTCATTATTCTTACCAGTGCCTTTTCAATAAGTCGATTCATTTCAGAGTTTGTAGGTAGGACAAATTTGGTACTGGAGGACTATCATAAGAGAAATAGGAAAAAAAAACAAACATTGGGAAGAAAATAGGAACTTAGTACATGAATGAAGAAGTATAAGTCGCAATCTCAGGAGTGAAAAGAGACAAACTACAAGTATTTTTTTTTTTTGGTCTTCCTGGGCCCCTCAAGTGCTCCTTTGGCCACCAATGGATCCTTAGCCCTTCTCAAACACTGCAGTCATTTCTCGTACAATTGAATTACTAAACTTACCAGGCCTCACTCCTGATTTTTCACACACCTTCTGACTCATTTACTGCAGATTGATCTGGTACTACGGCCATCTCAATATCCCCCCCTTGGACTGACTTTTGAAAAAATTTCATTATTTGCGTCAATCTGGGTAAGATGCTTCTTACTCTGCTCCACCAGCCTGTAGCTTCGGAGTCTTCCAGCTCAGAATTGGATTCACCAGGCAATTCACCCTTTCCCTCAGAAGCCATCTCCGAGTCAGGTCTCACTGGTAACACAAATTCAGGAAGGGGATCATAATCCTTATCTCCAGGCATAGGCCCATTGCAACCACTTTCAATAAATTCCACAAGTTTTGGAAGATTATTTTTGAGGTTTTCGGAGTAAAAATTCGGGCTATCATATTTGAAACTCTCATGAGACAATGCCAAAACACATTCCTGCCATCTCTCTTTTGAAATTACAAATCCTGATTGGGCATTTAAATGAGCAAGGAAAAAGCTAATCCTTGAGGTTGAGTTCCAGAAATTGGAGCCTAGTGACTCAGCGCAGAATCTCTCCAGGGATCCCCTGCTAGAAAAATACTCCATGACTTTACTGAATAATTTATAGTTTGTATCTACCAAAGATTTTAAGGGATCTTCAAATCCTGACAATGGCTCATAGGCTATTACTTCTGGAGGTATGTTGCTTTCTAATAGTTGATTCCATACAGTATCAGTCCAGACCCCATCTATAGGAAGAAGAATGTGATCAAGCAGTGTCCTTAATAACCAGTTGATGAAATCATGCCGATGTCCTTGCTCTATTGCACTTGTGCATTTTTTGATAAATTTGTTTGCAAGCTGGGAAGAAATAAGATCTCTACTAATTACCCCCCGGTCCACATGAAGTGCAACAGCAAGTGTCTCAAAAATTTCTGTTATTTGTGGGGATGAGGTACCAGCTCCAACATTTTCATCTGGCACATTTGCTGAAGACTCCCAAAATGTGTCAGAGTCAAAGCATTTAATGACAGTGTTCAAAAGGAGTTCTTGTTCAGATTCCAAATCTGCTTCATCAAGTGGCTTCCAGTACAACCACCTTCTAGCATATTTTCCCATGGTTGCAAGTGATGAATATACAACATGAGGATATTCCTTATACATTTTATCATTGCTGACTATGAGATCAAGGAGTTGAAGATGGGTTGGAATGTTTTTCTGATAAGATTTTAGAGATATTTCAAGGTAATCTGTGATCCAGCTTATAAAAATGCTCAGAGGCAAACTCTTCCAAAAATGTATCAACATTGCAGGGTTGAGTAAGCTGTGATTTAGGTAATTCAGCATCATCTTGGTGTCCTCTTCTTGTGTAATGATTCAAAGGCCAGTGATGACGGTTGAAGTGAGGGTATTCAATGCTGGAATTTCCAGGGAATCTAGGGGATTGAATACTAGCTAAGTATAGCAATTTATTGAAGACAAACTCCTGGTTAGAGGAATCCAGGGTAACCTGACGGTGTGGAAAGAAGTGTTGTGAGAATGAGCTAAACCAAGTAGCCCAGAGAATAGGCTCATGCTTAATGGTTTTTCTGTAATCCTCAGTTGCAAAAATGTTTGCAATAGATTGTCTCATTTTCTGATCACTGATCAACTCGGCTACAATAAGTGAAGAAGATGAAGGAGGGGATAGAGCTGGAAAAAAAAAATTGTTCCCTCATTGATGGTGAGTGGTTTTCAGTGTGAATGCCTCTGATGTATGGCAAAGTCTGGTTCCTCTGCTGTGCATTTCTGGATCGTTCTCTAATTGCTTGCTCCAGCGAGAATACTTGCACTTGAGACAATCTATAAATGTCAGCAAGCCTATCAACATTAAGATCACTCAATGCATCCAGTGCTATATTTTTAGCAGATAAATTTGTGGATGACTGAATAAGCCAGAGCAATCCATGGAGATCTATTTTCAGATCTTTAAAGTTATGTCCAATATAACCAATTTCCATATCATTTAAGACATATTTTGCACTTGGCTTACTACCTTTTGAGCACCCAATTGCCCATTTTGGTCCTATAAGGGAGATAAAGGATTCCAGTTTTTAGTACATAAATTTTAGCACAAAGGAAATAATGGTCTTAATCCTCTTGATACTCCAGAGTGATCCTTGAATGTCCTTAACAAAGTCTATTATTTCATCACTGCTGGATTGTTCCAATGCTGCTAGGGTCATTTCTTTCACTTTATCTGAAGCAAAAATATGGACCACCTTTAGAATCAATGAAAATAGTAATGAAGTAAGTGGGGTCTTATATGGACAGTCCAAATGTCACACTGGAAGCAAATTACTAGCAAGATAAATAATCAAAAGTGTGAATGTCAGAACATCAACAATCACAGCAATTGCTAGATGTAGTTCATGAAGAAATAAAAGCAGTCCTAAAAAGAAAATTGCTATCGACAGATGGATGAACATAGGCAGTAGGCCAATAATCAGGGCCATATGCCACTTTTCTAGACCCATGAATCTGAAGTGGTGGATCTGTGCTCTCTCTTCAGGGGTTCCAGTGGGAACAGCTATGTACTGATGGATCCACTGCTTGGCCACTACAGCACTGAGAGCAATCCCAAGACTGAGAACAAGACTAATAAACTACAGAATATTTAATGCAACATCAAGTGGTTGTGCATGAAACTTTGATGTTGGTGTTAATAGAGAGGGGGCTACTTCACTATTCATTGTAGCCCTTTGCAAAGCTACTGATTCAGCTAAAAAATTTGCACTGACTTCCCCCCAATCAAAATCAAGTCTTCCAGAAGTTTCAACCACAAATGTGGTGAGCACAGCAGAGAATAGGCCACCCTAGATAATCCCAGATTAATGTATTTCCAGAGCAGCTTTAGTGAAAGAATATACCAAAACTAAGAGGGCATCCAGGCCGTCTCTCCAATCTTCAACTCTGTCACTGTCCAGCTTGTCCATCTCATCATTATATACCTTCCAGACCCTTGCCTTGAAAGCAAGTTCCTCATACAATGGATCATCAGCATAGATCTTCTCATAATCATATTTGTCTCCACCTAGAGACATGTAGTAAAATATTAAAGAATAAGTGAGCACCCTTTACAGAATCTTTGTGAATAGTGTTACACACCTCCAAGTTGTGGTGGAGATTGAGTTCCATAAAAGGGCTTTTTAATGGGTTTCACAGAAGTAATCCCATGGCCACCAGTGTCCACTGGAATTTCCTCACTGCTATCTTCTTCAGTGCAAGGGCAGCAACAGCACTGGTGCTTTTTTCTCTCAGGATCATTCTCCACTTTTGGAGTAGAAGCATGTTCCTCTCCAAAATTACAGGAAAAATTTTGACTACTGTATTTGTTTGTTACATTTTGATTGCCTTAAAAGATTACTGTGTCAGCATTGTCCACCTTTTGGGTTTGAGTCATCCCCTTCCACTCACCAGCAGGAAGCTCATTTGTGTTGACACCTTTTTCTACATGATCCGGAAGTTTATCACCAATTGGTGTTGAAGCTGGTTTGACATCTTCTTCCAGTGTATCAATGGTTCCTGTGTTGTTAACTGTGTCTTCAGGCCTCATCAAAATTGGAAAATGCCCCAATGCCTAAATGTGACTCCCTTCAATATGACTCTCCCTTACTTCCGGAAGTGTGTGCATGGCTGGGTAATTTCCAGTAGAGGGTGGAAGGCCAAGGTCATTCAAATTGATTTCGCTGGTGTTGTTTGCAGAATGTTCAGCCATGATGGTGGTGGAACTGAAAGAAGAAGGGGCTGACCAAAGTCAGCACTAAATGTATATATTGCATCTGCGGCAGGTGATATGAAGGACAATCATGTGCAAACTGAAATTAAATATCAACTGCAATGTGCAAGCATCCTGCCACTCTCAAACAAGCAGGTGTCCAGATGATCTCGCATTGTGTCATGTTATTAATATACTTCTGTCGTTACTTCCCACTGGCATAAGTTACTGGGCATAGGGTATACAGGTGTCGCTGTAGATCAAACCTTGTCTATTGTTAGTGAACAGCAGAAAGCAGGGAGTGATTTCTGTTCTGGTTGCCATAAGGGGTCCCCATAGGCTGGAGGATCTCTTCAATTGTATATAGAAGTGGTGCATATCAGTATGGATCAGGCATGAATAAGATTGTAGTGCCTTAACCTCAAAAGCATTCCAACTACATTTATTGCCACTGTTTGAATGTTTATAGAAGTGCGAGTAGCTGTGGATTGAGTTTGCATTATATTGAACTGGAGCAACAATGCTCCAAAGCGCATGCTGTGAATGTCAAAGGTGAGCAGTTGATGATTTGGCTTTGAGGTGGGATACAAGTGGGAGAGCCAGGCAAAGTGAAGAATGGCAATGAAGATTTATGCAGTTACTGGAGGGTGTGGATTGGTGAAGAAGGTGACCACAGTGAATGCAGGGAAGGACAAAAAAATGGATGTTGTGAGCCTTCAGCAAAATTCGAGTGAGCTTTAACACTAGTGGGTGGAGTCTATTTGTCAGATCCAGTTAAATCTAGTAACAATGACTTGGTATACTGGAGATAGGACACACACCTGTCGAACACATCTCCCAAAGATTGGTTGATACCACTAATTCATCGCTGACTGATTCAAACTACACACCATGCAATTGTTTTCTTCAATATATTTACTCCCTTAATGCTTCCTTTCCACTGGGACAAGTTACTAGGCATTGGTTATACAGTTGTTATCATAGATCAAATCTCGTGCATCTGTCTATGCAACATTCACAGACAGAAGAGAACAACATGTGGCTCATTGACTTTCTTTGCTGGTAGGCCAAAAAGTGCATAGCCTGGCAGATTTCATTCATGGTAGGAGTGTAGTATTTGGTCTCATCGGTATATAAAATGCACTACAAAATTGAAACATTTTTGCCATTTTCCCTCGAAGACATTCTGACAATGGAATCTATCTGCACTAGTGTCTGAACACTCATACAGTTATGCTGATAGGATGACTATTCTCAATCCAGATCTGTTAAGACAAATGAACTCACATCATCCACCTTTAAATGTTGAAAACTGAGAAGACATTGACTGGAGTGCACAAGAATCCTGTGGCAAGGGCATGTTGTTTGACAGGTGTAATAACAAAACTATCGAAGTGGACCAGAGATACTTGTTTGCAGATTATGTCAAGTCAAGTACAATACAGATAGTTTGGAGGGGGGGTGTTCAGTCCAATAGCAGGTAACTGATATGCAGTTGGGTATGAATGAGTTGGAGCAAAGGGTCACATTCATCTGTGCCCAATGTGGGAGTCAGTTTGTGAGTAGGGAGGAATGGACTAGCATGGGGGATGTGAGTTTTTGAATGGGTTTATCACAAATCTTTGGATGATTAAGAACTAGCAAAAATTGATTGGTACGCAGAAGCAGGGGTCAAAGGAGAATACGCACACATTGTATACCATCTTTTGGCATAGTCGATCTGATAGAATCAATCTGGGCCTGTAGACACATCTTCAGTATCTTCAGTATTAGGTCTCCAGTTGTTGGACACATGTGATGACAAAAGTTGGGCAGAAGCAGAGTCAAACAAGCGCTGGTAAGCAGCAAGCCAGTGACAGACATATGGATAGACCAATCTATACATTAGTCTAGTTATCCTACTCTCTCAGTTTTTTTTACACACATATAGGTGGATACAACTAGCAGCAACAACTGGACATCACTCAATCATTGGAATATCTGCCACTCTTATCCATATCAGCCTGGAAATGCAACTGAATATCCACTTGGAGGCAGCAGATGTCCCTGGGACATGGACTCTGGCAATACACAACATCAATCTAACTGTGGGGAGCATCATGTCAGAAAGCTGGTATATATGTATTCAAACTATCCCTTCTAGTAGCAGATGATATCCATAACACTTTGCCAAAGACACTGCACTCTTTCTCCTCCTGCACCTGGGACATCACTAGGATCACATTCCGCTGCAACAGCCTTGGGGACCCTGCTCTAGATGATGAAGATGAATCCTCTTCTGAATGACCATGATTGGCTGTGCCCCATTCATAGTCAGCACATCCTGAACCTACTGGCCAATACTTGAGTTTGGGTTGCCAATACCAGCAGGACCTCTAAATTGGAGATCAAACATCCACACAGCACGCACAGGTGTACAACCCTGCCTACTTCCATTCAAATCTTACCAAACCCAGCCTGCGAAATGCTTCTGCCTGCCAAGAGCAGAAAGCTGCAGAGATGTAGATAGATTGTTTGGTGTGTTGGGTATGAGGAGTGTGTTGCTGGATGCCTACCATGGGAGCAGAGGCAGAGGAGATGGCTGTAGCATGCAATGCCAGCTCTTCTGCCACTCTCAGTTCTGGAAATGGCACTGGCGGGAAGGGATTTAGGGCATCAAGTGACAGCACAGCAGGTGTGTTCAAAATCATGTCTGAGCTGCAAATGCTAGGGACCTAGCTGGCTGCTCCACTGAACCCGAGTGCTGAGGTGATAGATGGTGTCAATGCCAGTCTCAACTGACCCACTCCGTGGCCTGCCAAAAGTGCCTGTTTCAGTGCTGCAACTTCTTGTCAGAGAATGAGATTTTCAGATTGAGTTGAATTGAGTTCAGTACAAATAGCTTGAAGGAGATGATCACATTTTGTAATATCCATTTTGAGAGTAATGATGCAGTCTATTTGTTATAGAGTGAATCAAAGTTGATAAAAGTGGAATACAGATAACTGACCTTTTCCTCAACCCATAAATTCCTCGCACTTGTCTTATTCCCTTGTCTTCTGACTGGTCTTCTTACTGGTCATCCTTGTGAAGGCTGTTGAATTATATGCTTACACCTGACAGACGCTCATTCCTATACAAACATGGACACAAGTATGTTACTGCATAAACACATATACCTACCCGAGTACTTTCCGACTTGCTCCGTTCACTTCCCACAGTATATACATATATTGATACCCGGTTACCCTGCTGCCTCAGACGCTTCGACTATCTCATTCAGGCTCTGAGGCAAGTACCTACATTTCTCCTACGTTTACCTTTACTTACAGTACAATAGTCTCTGCCGTTTATTACAGGTAATACAGACGCTTCGACTATCTCGTTCAGGCTCTGAGTCTCTGCCGTTTATTACAGATCCCCTGAGCCAACTTGAATGACCGAATACTTATTCAACAGGTTATGGGCCCCGAAACCCACTGTTGCTGTGCTGTCTCACTCTAGAAACCTTTTGCCATGTCTCAAGTTGAAGATTCTGCTTCGCAGCGTGCACCGTCTCCTGCACCTAGTAATGGGAGCAGCCGTATCCATCTTGCAACCATTCACCCTGTGCAACCTTCTATTAGCACTGCTCATATAGCCGCTACTGCTAAGGCCACACCCTCAGGCTCATTCGTTACCCCTGCTATACCTCCTCCATCTCAGTCTACCTACACCCAGAGAGCTGATCACTTCGCCACTGTCCCTACAGTTGATGACGATGGCAAGAACTTTACTATCTTCCGTGCTAGATGGGAAGTTGCTGTCTCTGCCGCTGGAATCTCCCACCTCTTTAATCCCAACTATATTCCCCCAACTTATCCCCGTAACCTGGACAACATCGACTATGCCGCCGACCTTGCCACCTATGAACAGTATACTCGCCTTGAGGCCCAGGCACGTTCCCACCTGACCTCCCGCCTCACTGACAAGAGCTTCCGGAAAGTCACCCGGAATGCTGGGCGTGTTTACGATATTTGGCTGAACCTCATTGAGGAACTCCAAGTAAAGAGCGAAGTTGGCATATCCGAGATGAAAGGGAAATGGGAGGCTCGCACCTGGACCAAAGGAGGAAATCTCATCAAATTCCTTGAAGAGGATGAAGAACTAATTGAGGAGATCTGCGATGCTGGCGGTGAAGTTACCGACTCTGAACAGCGTTCTCACATGCTCAAGATTATCCCCCGCGAGTACAAGGAGCATATTGACAGTGTCCTGTTGATTGCTCGTATTGCCAGAATCACTATCTCGACGTCAGACCTTATCCATAATCTGAAGGACCGTTGGCGGTATCTCAACCCCAATTCAAAATCCTCCAATACGACCTCAAAGCCAAAGAACCCTGATGTAGCTCTTTCCGCTGACTCCCGTACGCAGTCCAGCAATGGCTTCTGTGGTTGCGGTCGTGGCCGAGGCTGAGGTGGAAATCACAAC
>KN834785.1:112859-144136 GCA_000827265.1 Collybiopsis luxurians FD-317 M1 | reverse complement strand
GAGAGGAACGACTTGCTGGATTCCAATTCCAATCCCAACACAGCCACACCAGCACCCAACCTGGAATCTGCTCCGGAACCTGCTCTACCAGAAATCCGCGATGTAGCTGCTTCACCACCAAGTAGCGAAAGCTCCAGAAACTCACGACATCATCATGAAATCCACAAAAGCCATGACATCATGAGCATTCCTCCCGCTCCCGCAACAGCTCCACCTCGCCGCAGTATGAGGGAACGACATTTACCCTCCAGATATAACCCAGACCTTTTATATGGCATCCAGAATACCGCTCCCACGGTTACTCCACCAGCCATTCCGGAAGATACGACCGCCGAACAAGCCCTCCTTGCCGACATTTCTCAGACTGAAGACCTGGAACCGGCAAACCTCACTGAGGCTAGACGTTCCGCAGATTGGCCAAAGTGGGCTAAGGCCATAGAGGAAGAATTAGAAAATCTGCAAGAGCACCATACCTGGGACATTATCGATACGCCGGCTCACGCCAATTTAGTTGGCACTAAATGGGTATTTCATATCAAGAAGAATGCCGAGGGCCATATTGAGCGCTATAAGGCGCGTCTCGTTGCTCAAGGCTTCACTCAGGTTGAAGGTATTGATTTCTTCGAAACCTATGCTCCCATTGCCTGTCTCTCCTCTATCCGTGTTTGTCTTGCCTTAGGCGCCCGGCTCGATCTTGAAATTCACCAAGTTGATGTAAAAGGTGCATACCTCAATGGCAATCTCATCGAGAATGAAGAAATCTACATCAAACATCCTCCCGGCTACCCTCTGTCTCCGACGCCATCCACTACCTGCTTGAAGCTCAACCGTCCTATCTATGGTTTACATCAAAGTGGCCGTTACTGGTATATCAAGTTTGGCGCTACGATTAAGGCGCTATTGGGGATGGAACGTTGCGATGTGGATCACGCTGTGTTCTATAGACACAAAGACGGCCAGCTCATTATTATCATTTGTTCAGTCGATGATCTGACAATTCTCACCTCCTCCCCAGAGTTGATTGAACTAGTGAAAACAAAGCTCCGGGAAGCTTTCACTATCACCGATATGGGCGAAATTCACTGGATCCTAGGGATTGAAGTCAAATGCAACCGCGCCGCTCATACCATCTCTCTTTCCCAGAAATCCTACATCGACTCTATCGTTCGCCTATTCAAGCTCGAGAACTCTCATCCATCTGCGATTCCTCTCGATACCCACAAATGTCTATCCATCATGCAATGCCCACAGACTCCCGCCGAAACTGCTCTCATGCAGGACATTCCGTATCATACCCTCATTGGGAAGCTTATGTACGCCTCTATCGGAACTCGAGTCGACATTGCTTTTGCTGTCCACGTCTTATCCCAATTTCTCACCAATCCTGGAATGGCACATTTCAATGAAGGAAAGCGCACGATCAAGTATCTCAAGGGTACTAACAATTGGGGTATCATCTATGGACTCAAATCCAATGATGCTACAGGATGGGTCGACGCTGATGGAAATATGGCTGAGGACTGCCGTGCCGTTACTGGTTGGGTCTACACTATTGATGGTGGAGCCGTTAGTTGGGGATCACATTCCCAAACCCTGGTCACTCTCTCCACCGCTGAATCTGAATATGTCGCCGCTACCGACGCTGCCAAGGAAGGTCTTTGGATCCGTTCATTCATTGCTCAAATCTTCGAGCCCACTTTCACACTCATTCAGAATCCAACCATTCTTAACTCTGACAACCAGGCTGCTATCGCTATCTCGAAGGACCATCAGTTCCATGGTCGTACCAAACATATCGATGTGCGATACCACTTCATCCGGTATATTATTGAAGACGGCAAGATTATTCTCGTATACTGTCCGACGGAGGAAATGATTGCAGACTCTCTGACCAAGGCGCTGCCTAGCGCTAAGGCCAAACACTTTGCTGCAGGATTTGGACTTGGTCCAGTTTGAGGGGGAGTGTTGAATTATATGCTTACACCCGACAGACGCTCATTCCTATACAAACATGGACACAAGTATGTTACTGCATAAACACATATACCTACCCGAGTACTTTCCGACTTGCTCCATTCACTTCCCACAGTATATACATATATTGATACCTGGTTACCCTGCTGCCTCAGACGCTTCGACTATCTTGTTCAGGCTCTGAGGCAAGTACCTACATTTCTCCTACGTTTACCTTTACTTACAGTACAATAGTCTCTGCCGTTTATTACAGGTAATACAGACGCTTTGACTATCTCATTCAGGCTCTGAGTCTCTGCCGTTTATTACAGATCCCCTGAGCCAACTTGAACGACCGAATACTTATTCAACAAAGGCTTCAGGTGGCAGATGCCAATCTGCTGGAAAGTTGTTATCCTTGGACTATGATGACTTGGTATACAACATGGATGGTCTTCCTTGTCAGTGGTTGCAGAGACAGTCAAGAGACTGGCAGGGAAGGAGGTAGTGTGTTGGTCAATGCAGCTGGTACAGTCATTGTTGGCAGAGGCAGCACCTGCAGGCTAGTCATTGTCAGAAAGACAATGTTGAAGGAGCATTTCCACTGTTAGCACAGAAACCAAGGTCACCAGCACTGACACTGCTGAGATACAAGTACAGGTCTAAAAAGCTGTTCTAGGGGGTTGTCAACAAGACTCCAACTGAGCAGAAGACAATGGAGATAAAGTTTGAGAAGAATTGGAAACTGAAGGGCCAGGAGATGTTGTAGCAGTAGCCAACGTTGATGCAAAACCATTTTGAGAGTGGAGATGTAGTCTGTTGGTTTTCAAATGAATCAAACTTGATAGAAGTGAGATACAGATGACTTACCTTTTCCTCAAACCCTGAAATTCCTTGCACCTATCCTCTTTGTCAACTGCCTCAACCCTGTACTAGTCATTTTTGCAACAACTGCAGGAGGCAGAGGCAATGTCCTTTATGTTGTTGGCACCCTTTGATGATAAAGACAACATGGGTGTCATGGAGGCATTTAGAAGAGTGGAGGGGAAGGAGGTAGAAGGGAGATAAGGAGCTTCCCTAACTCCAAGTCAAGTCAGTGAAGCTGGCTTGACAGAGGATAAGATTGGTGCCCAGTGGCTGAGTCAGTCTGATGCTGTTTCCAGTATTCAGACTTCTGTCCTCAATGTCCATCTCAGCTGCCACTTGTCCTCATCACATCTTTGAGTGTATTTTTCCTTTCCTTTGTCATGGCACAGATATCCAATGATAGCCCAGACCACCAACTGCCAGACTCTCCCATCCCTCCCACCAGAAAGAGGCACTTTGGTGCTCTTCCTCACTTCCCATCTCTGGATTGCAAAGGATGTACTCAGAGAACCCATTGCTCTAACAATGAGCAGGCTAGGATGAAGATGGACTGGCAGGCATGTTTGTGAGCCAACAAGGCAATTGAAGATAGGAATGCAGGTAGATGTCAAAGGGCACTAGAAGGAGAGGTTCCTTCTGATGTAGAGTCTTGTTTATCCATTGAAGATGAAGCCCTCAATCAACTCATCATGCACCCCCAAATCTTTAAAAATATGGAAGATTTCCTCCCTAACACCACCATCTCTTATATCACATCCTACAACATGTCCGCTAACCCCATTCCTGGTTTTCCCAAACATTGCAACAATCATACACATATATGGACCCTATCTGCTTGAACCAATATGGACACTGAAGAACCTGGGCCTAAGAAGCCAAAATTTGAGCCAGAGAGCAACCTTATTGTTTATGACTCCATTGATGACAATATTCCCACCTTCCATCCTGAACTCAGAATGCTGGCCTTGAACAAAGTGAAGATTCCTCTCTGGGTCTTCCAGACCAAGGCTCTCCATTATATCTCCAGCAATGTTGCTGCTTTCTCCTACAAGCAGATGTTGGGCTCAGGGAAATCTGTGAAGATTAAGGTCCTTGATTTGGACAATGTGCAAAGGAAGCTGAAGAGCTCAGGAATAGGTATTCCTTATGAGGAGGATAGCATAGCATTCCACCATTGGGATGAGGCTGCCCTTAATCTCATTTGTTTCAAAGCTGAACATTTTGAGAAAGGTTTGCAGGCAGCCTGACTGAGTTTCCTCATTTATCATTTCCAGGCCTTCTCCAAGAAGGAAGATTTGGTTGACCTCTTCAACCTCTGGCATGACAATGAAAGGAAGTTGTGCATTAATCACTATGACACCAATGCTGCCTTCCTCCAAAAGCACTACAATGATGTCTGAACCACCATCTGTGCCATTGTCAAGGCAAGAAGTATGCTCTCTTTGAGAGCTCCTTCCAGCAGGCCCCAGTATACTCCTCACAGCTCACCCCACTCATACCCTCCCTCTTCTTCATCCAAAGGCCCAACTTCTAATCAGCCCTTTCCATCAGGTAGCAGGGGTGGCTCAGTCCCTTGCTGCCTTGGATGCGGTAAGCAAGAGCACAAGCTTGATGATTACTCTTACAGGGACCATGGCTCCTTCCCTTTTGCAAAACCAGAGCCTTCAGGCAGAGGCCTCACCTCCCCCAATAATGTTAAATTCTGCATATCTTTCAACATCTGGGGTTCCTGCACCAGTCGAGGTTGCAGTTCAAAGAACCACATCTGCTCCCTCTGCAGCAGCAACCATGCCACACTTTGTAATGATCCCACCTGCTGCCACCACCTCTGACCCATTCGATCCTTGCAGCCCTTTCCCATGCCCCCTTCCTTATAAAGATCTATCATTGTTCATCACTCCTCACCCTTGTCTTCCTACTTCGCTTCCCAGTCACATTGATATTTATGAATGCATTGTGACACTGTACAATGCCAATGCCTTTGAATCAGCTTTGTGTGACAACAACATTTTCCATTGTTTTTAGTCTGTTTTTTCTGCAATTGCTTTCCCTGCAGCAACTTCCCACCTATTTCCGAGACCATCATCATGCCAAACCACCCCTCAACTGCCAAACATCCTGACACTGTCATGGAATATATCAGGGAAGAAATTGGCAAGGGCAGGATGTCAGGCCCTTTTTTGCAAGTAGAAGTGGAACTCATCCTCTGGGGTCCCTTTATTGCCTCTCCACTGATTGTAGCTGAACAAACTCAGGGCCCTGATCAGCCCCCCAAACTTCACATATGCAGGAATTTCTCAAAGGAATGGACAGATTCCAATGGGAACCATGTTTCTTCTATTAACAAATATGTTGATAAAGACTCCTTTCCAATGACTTTTGATACTGCAAACCTGGTAGCTGATTTGGTAAGTGTTTTTACTTGTGTTTAAGCCTTTCAGGCCAGCTTTTATTTGGTCTTAGTGACCAGCTTTTATACCTTTGGTCCTTTTGGATCAGCTTTGCTTCTCTACCAACCTTTTATTCGGTCTTGCTTACTCATTTACCCAGATTGCTTCTGCTCCCCAAGGTACTCAAATGTGTACTATGGATATCATAAAATTTCACCATACTGTTCCCCTTGTTCCTCACCAAAAGCCATACAATGTTGTTATCAGAAGTGACTCTATGTTCTACATTGACCACTGCTTTAGTTTTGGCCTTTTACCAGCTAGCAGCTGTTCAGGTATGATCTCAGGTGCCCTTTACAAGATTTGGCACTCAAAGGGTGTATACCCTGTCCCCAAAGTTGAGGATGATTTTAATGTCTTCCATTTACCTGACAAATATGGCAGTTATGAGTATGACAAGTGCAACATCCAGGAACTAACCAAGGACCTGGGTTTTCCTTGGCACCTCACCAAAGGTGACCCCAAATTCACCAATGAAACAACATTCATTGGCCTCCTCTGGAATGTTCCCCTCAAATGCATCAGCCTACCATCCAAAAAGCAATTTAAATATCTCCACTGTATCCACCTCATCCTCTCTGAATTCAAATCTTGCAAGGCCCCCCTTGACTCTATCCAGTCTATCCACAGTACCCTCTCCCATGTCCCCTTTGTTTACTGTCATGGAAAATCTCATCTCCCTGCCTTTTTCAATTTCATGGCATCCTACTGAGGAAAGGAGACTGAGACTGGGAAATTCCTCACATCAGCAGTCATCAAAGAGCTGAAGTGGTGGAGATCTGAGCTTGAAAACCCTGCCTTCTTTTGTGAACTCCGGCTGCTTGGGGCACCAAAAGATTTTAACATCTTTGCTGACACCTCAACTGACTGGGGCATAGCTATCCTAGTCAATGGCTACTGGGCTGCTTTCTGCCTTGCTGATGACTGAAAGGTTCCCAGTCATAATATTTGCTGGCTTGAAACCATTGCCATTGAAATCCTTGCCCACTACTTAGATTTGTGAGGCCACCATGACTCTCTTGTTCTTGTGCATTCTGATAACCAGGGCACAATTGGAGCAATTTGCAAAGCTCACAGCCCTAATTTTTGGATCAACATGTCAGTCCAGCAGACTTACACTATTCTTGCACCCAATTTCATCCAGCTAGAAATGGTTTATATCAAATCCTCTGCTAACCCAGTTGACCCAATTTTGTGCAGAATTCTGGGTTCCCAAGAGAAGCATTTACCTGCTATTTTGCTCCCTGAGGAGCTCACTTCAATTCTCTTTTATGTTTAGGTATTTCATCCATTAACCCTGCTTATTCCCTTTGTTATCTTTCCTAGTACAACCCTTTTCCCAGCGCTAGATAGTTATGGTGCAGACACTGGTATCCTGCACATACCTGTTGTTCAAATTGACTGCTTCAACTTTTGCCTTTCCAGCTTTTCCAGCAAACCTCCTTTATCCAAGGAATTTCCCTCCTCCCCCAAATCCACTCAACCTTTACTACCAGCTCAACCCTCCTTTCTGACTTCCTTTTCAAATTTTCTTATTCTCAGCAACTCTGCAATTTCTTGTTCCCCTCCACCAGTTCTCTCCCTGAATCCCAATAAAGACTCTCCAGCTCTTCCCTCACAACCCAATCCCAACTCACTTTCCAGTCCCATTCCATCTGCAGCCCTACCTTCTACCCTGACCAAATGTAAAGCTCTTGTATCAAACAAGATTGCCACCAACCCCCTCCAACCCAATGTTGTTGCTCACAATTGTCCCCATGCCTGGAGTACCCCTTATGCCGTTAGGGCCAAGTCTTCAGATTCAGCCTCCCTCAATCCTGCCATTATTGAATACAGCAATAGGCTCATATTTTTGGCCCTGGTGGCAAGCACCAAATCCTCTTACAGTGCAGGGCTCCTTCATTTCAACCAATTCTGCAACAAGATGGGGATAACTGAAGACTCTAGAATGCCCACTTCTGACTGCCTCTTAATTGGTTTTGTAGGCTACTGGTCAGGTAAAAAGTCAGGTGCCTGTATTAAAGGCTGGCTCACTGGCCTTTGCACTTGGCATGAGCTGAACAGTGTGCCATGGCCTCATGATTCACATCACTTGAGATTTGCTTGTACTGCCTCTCGCATAGCAGGCTCCCACCTGCATCAGCCAATTCACAATCCTATCACTTTGCAGCATATGACATCCCTCTTCCTCAACTTAGATTTCTCTATCTCCTTTCACTCTGCAGTGTGGGCAGTCACATCATACAATGACCCACTATGCTTCAGTTGAGACAGTAAATATGGAATAGATTTTATTATCAGGCTGTAGGTCTACAATATATGTATGTTATTAATTATCCATATATATGAATTTAAGTACTATGTAGTATGGAGGGTAAAGTTCAGGTAATATTTCGGAGGCAGAACTCAGTGGGACAATGGGCAGGAGGTGGGAACAGTGAGTGGGAGGCAGGGACACACAGGGAACACTGCAATCAACATTGAAGGGTATCAGCGAGGGGCAGTGTGGTGGGTGACAGGTATGATGCATAATAAAGACTTCCTCTTGGAACATGTTCTGAACATGTCTGAGAATGTACAGCACTGTGAGAGAGTTTTTTCTAAGTCTTACAGTCACTGTACATAGCTGTATTCAAATCTTGTAGTATATTACTGAGAGAATACTGAGAACCTAGCTAGTAATTACAAAGTTGAAGTCTGTTGAAATCAAACTACATTTTCCCAACTTTTAGAACATCACATGATGGATCACATGTTTTGGCACGAGGGGGAAGAGTTAGGGAAGCTGAGATAAGGTTGGTCAATTAAAGTGCTGAGGCTGTCTTGGGCAGCATCAGCAAGCCAGTCATTGTTGAGGGTACAAGTACAAGTCTGCATTGCTGTTTTGAAAAGATTATAGGATATCCAATTAGGCAGAAGACAGGGGCAATGAGGCTCGAGAGAAAGTTGTTGTGGATCAATGACATCATGTGTCTGGAAGATCTGCAATGTACCAATAGTGGTATGTGCCGATGCGGTACATAGTAGATGCACTGCATATAGGTTCATTACTAATCACCTAGTAACTTGTAGTATTTCGTAGAACATTCTAGATACTATGTACTTAGGTATATAAGGCTCCGAGAAGAGCCAACACTAACAAGCTCATTACCATTCCTATAACCCATTATCCACAATAAAAGTGGAGGTTGAAGGACCTGAAGACTGGCAGAACCAGAGAGTTTTGTATTGAGACTTTCTGCGCAGTTGTTCAAGCTGGGGATTGAGGTGGAAGGACACATTCTTACAGGGTTATTGACCATAATGCATCTATCGATATCAATAACTGACAGTTCAACAATAAACTAATTGAGAAAATGAAGTGGGCACATGTTCGTTGAAAGTGACTCAGAACGGGGGCACATTCATTTCCCACAAACAAGTTGATGCGGCTCAACTCTATGACAATATCCAATTTTGAAATATTTCTCTTGGGTGCTCCACTGCGATGGTACCCTCAGAGGTCAACTTACTTGGGTCCATGATTAGGGAAAGCAAGCGGGAGCGGGAGGCAGTTATAGGAATGACTTAGAATGAACGCTATCAATCACAAGATGCAACCACTTAAACCATACACATGGTTAAGTAATTTATTCCTCTATCACCAGATTTCAGTGGCCTGCATAAAAGACATCTGACACAAACCATGCACCAGTCTCCTTGCCTCTTCATTTTGGAATCAAATGAAGTTAATGCCCAGAATAATAGTCGAGACTCAACTTTCATGTAGGCTAAGCAGAGCAGCATCTGACTTGGTTGTTTTGGCAATTAACAATGAGGGTAGTGTATCTTAATATAAGTTCAAAAAGCTTAGCCAGGTGTTGATTATCCTTGCACTGAAGCTGGGCTACAGGAGGAAGGAAGCCTCAGCTGAAATATGACTTACTAGTAGTAGTAAGTAGTAGTTTCACAGGATAAAAAAAACCAAAATATCAATGGGAGAAGCCTGGAAAGGCACTCTGGAAGCCACAGATAACATGATTGTCAAGTTGAACTTACCGCTCAGGTAGTTGAGTTTTACTTTCATTATTCTTACCAGTGCCTTTTCAATAAGTCAATTCATTTCAGAGTTCATAGGTAGGACAAATTTGGTACTGGAGGATTATCATAAGAGAAATAGGAAAAAACAAAGATCGAGAAGGAAATGCAAACTTAGAACATGGATGATGAAGCAATCTCAGGGGTGAAAAGAGAGAAATTACAAGTTTTTTTTGTTTTTTTCTTGCTTCCTGGGCCCCTTGAGTGCCCCTTTGGCCACCAAGGGAACCTTAGCCCTTCTCAAATACTGCAGTTATTTCTTGTACAAATAAATTCCTAAATACAGATTACCAGTCCTCACTCTTGAGTCTTCACATCCCTTTTGACTCATTTGCTGCAGATTGATCTGGTACTACGGCCTTCTCAATATCCCTGTCTTGGACTGACTTTTGAAAAAATTTCACTGTTTGCATCAATGTGGGTAAGATGCTTCTTACTCTTCTCCACCAGCCCATAGTTTCGGAGTCTTCTGGCTCAGATTTGGATTCACCAGGCAATTCATTCCTTCCCTCAGGAGCCATCTCCAAGTCAGGTCTCGCTGGTAATACAATTTCAGGAAGGGGATCATAATCCTTATCTCCAGGAATAGGCCCATTACAACCATTTTCAATAAATGTCTTGAGTTTTGGAAGATTTTTTGTGAATTCATGATTGAAAAAATATCGGCCATCATATTTGAAGCTATCCTGGGACAACTCTAAAATGCATTTCTGCCATCTCTCTTCTGGAATTACAAATCCTGATTGGGCATTTAATTGAGCAAGGAAAAAGCTAATTCTCATTATTGGTGACAAGAAAATAGAGCCTAGTGACTGCACACAGAATCTCTCCAGGGATCCATTGCTAGAAAAATAATCCATGACTTTACTGAATAATTCATAGTTTGTCTCTACCAAAGATTTTAAGGCATCTTCAAATCCTGACAATGGCTCATAGGCTATTACTTCTGGAGGTATGTTGCTTTCTAATAGCTGATTCCATACAGTATCAGTCCAGACCCCATCTATGGGAAGAAGAATGTGATCAAGCACTTCCCTTAATAACCAGTGGATGAAATAATGCCGATGTCCTTGCTCTATTGCACTTGTGCATTTTTTGATAAATTTGTTTGCAAGCTGGGAAGAAATAAGATCTCTACTAATTACCCCCTGGTTTACTTTAAGTGCAACAGCAAGTGTCTCAAAAATTTCTGTTATCTGTCGGGATGAGGTACCAGGTCCAACATGTTCATTTGGCACATTTACTAAAGACTCCCAAACTGTGTCAGAGTCAAAGCATTTAATGACAGTGTTCAAAAGAAGATCTTGTTCAGGTTTCAAATCTGCTTCATCAAGCTGTTTCCAGTCCTGCCAGCTTTTAGCATATTTTCCCATGGTTGCAAGTGATGAATATACAACACGAGGATATTCTGTCCACATTCTATCATTGCTGACTATGAGGTCAAGGAGTTGAAGATGAGTTGAAATGTTTTTCTCATACAATTTTAGAGATATTCCATAGTGTTTGGTAACATACTTTATGAGCACATTGTAAAATTGCTCTGAGGCAAACATTTCAAAAAATGCATTGATGCTACAAGGTTGAGTAAACTGTGGTTCAGATATTTCAGCATCATTCCTTTGCCATTGGACTGTTCTCTTCTTTGAATAAGGCAAAGGCCAGTTCCGAGTTTGTTCAGTTTGAGGATGATTGTCAGTGGGTTTATGAGTACTGGCCAAGTGTAACAATTTATTGAAGACAAACTCTGGGTTATACAAATCAAGACTATCCAGTAAGAGTTCCAAGGAGGGCCAAAACCATATATCCCACAAGAAAGGCTCATGCTGAATAGTATTTCCATAAGGATCAGTTTCAACTACTGCGGTGATAAATTGTGTGATTGTTTGAGTATCCCAAATGGAAGTTTCAATGAATGAGGAAGATATGGATGAAGATGGCATAGGAAAAAAATACACCCTATGGCTAAATTTTGAGTGTTTTTTGGTACGATACCCTCTGATAAAGGCCAGGGGTTGATCCATTTTCTGTTCCAGTTTGTTACATCGTTTGTCAATTTCTTCCTCTAGCTCAAAACTGTGTGCTAGCGACAATTCAAGGATGTCAGCCATCCTGTCAAGATCAAGATTACTTATTGCATCCAGTGCTATATTTTTTGCAGATAAATTTGTGGATGACTGAATAAGCCAGAGCAATCCGTGGAGATCTATTTTCAGATCTTTAAATTTATGTCCAATATAATCAATTTCCATATTGTTTAAGACATATTTTGTGCTTGGCTTAATACCCTTTGGGCACCCAATTACCCATTTTGGTCCTATAGACAGAACAAAGAATGCCAGTTTCTGGTACATAAATCTTAGCACAAAGGAAATAACAGTCGTAATCCTCTTTATACTCCCAAGTGATCCTTGGGTATCCTTAGCGGAGGTTATGATTTTTGGACTGTTGGATTGTTCCAATGCTGCTGGAGTCATTTCTTTCTCTTTATCTGAAGCAAAGATATAGACCACCTTTAGAATCAATGAAAATAGTAATGAAGTAAGTGGGGTCTTATATGGACAGTCCAAATACCATACTGGAAGCAAATTACTAGCAAGATAAATAATCAAAAGTGTGAATGTCAGAACATCAACAATCACAGCAATTGCTAGATGTAGTTCATGAAGAAATAGAAGCAGCCCTAAAAAGAAAATTGCTATAGACAGATGGATAAACATAGGCAGTAGGCCAATAATGAGGGCCATATGCCACTTTTCCAGACCCATGAATCTGAAGTGACGGATCCGTGCTCTCTCTTCAGGGGTTCCAGTGGGAACAGCTATATACTGATGGATCCATTGTTTGGCCACTACAGCACTGAGAGCAGTCCCAAGACTGAGAACAAGACTAATAAACCACAGAATATTTAATGCAACATCAAGTGGTTGTGCATGAAACTTTGATGTTGGTGTTAACAGAGAGGGGGCTACTTCACTGGCTGGAGTACCATTCATTGCAGCCCTTTGCAAAGCTACTGATTCAGCCAAAAGATTTGCACTCATTTCTCCCCAATCAAAATCAAGTCTTCCAGAAGTTTCAACCACAAATGTGGTGAGCACAGCAGAGAACAGGCCACCCTAGATAATCCCAGATTAATGTATTTCCAGAGCAACTTTAGGGAAAGAATGTACCAAAACTAAGAGGGCATCCAGGCCATCTCTCCAATCTTCAACTCTGTCACTGTCCAGCTTGTCCATCTCATCATTATATACCTTCCACACCCTTGCATTGGGAGCAAGTTCCTCATACAATGGATCATCGGCATAGATCTTCTCATAATCATATTTGTCTCCACCTAGAGATATGTAGTAAAATATTAAAGAATAAGTGAGCACCCTCTACAGGATCTTTGTGAATAGTGTTACACACCTCCAAGTTGTGGTGGAGATCGAGTTCCATAAAAGGGCTTCTTAATGGGTTTCGCAGAAGTAATCCCATGGCTACCAGTGTCCACTGGAATTTCCTCATTGCCATCTTCTTCAATGCAAGGGCAGCAGCACTGGTGCTTTTTCCTCCCAGGATCATTCCTCACTTTTGCGGTATAAGCATGTTCTTCTCCAGAATTATGTGAAAAACTCTGACTACTATCTTTGTTTCCTGCAATCAGGTTGCCTGAAAAGATAACTTTGTCAGCATTGTCCAACTTTTGTGTTTGAGTGATCCACTTTCCACTTACCAGCAGGAGGCTCATTAGTGTTGACACCTTTTTCTGCATGATCCGAAAGTTTTTCACCAATTGGTGCAGAAGCTTGTTCGACATCTCCCTCTGGTGCCATAATGGTTCCCACTTTGTCAACTGTGTCTTCAGGCCTTATCAAGATTAGAAAATGCTCCAATGCCTCCTCAATATGACTATCCCCAACTTCCGGAAGAGTGTGCGTGGCTGGGGAACCTCCAGTAGAGGGTGGAAGGCCAAGGTCATTCAAGTTGAATTCACTGGTGTTGTTTGCAAAATGTTTGGCCATGATGGTGGTGGAACTGAAAGAAGAAGGCGATGGCTGAAGTCATCACTATATATATATTGCATCTGTGGCAGGCGATAGGAAGGATGATCATGTGCAAACTGAAATTAAATATCTACTGCAACGTGCAAGCATCCTGTCACTCTCAAACAAGCAGGTGTCCAGATGATCTTGCCTCGTGTCATGTAATTAATATACTTCTGTCCTTGCTTCCCACCGGCACAAGTTACTGGGCAGAGGGTATACAGGCGTCGCTGTAGATCAAACCTTTTCTATTGCTAGTGGACAGCAGAAAGCGGGGAGTGATTTCTGTTCTGGTTGCCATAAAGGGTCCCCATAGGCTGAAGGATCTCTTCAATTGTATATAGAAGTGGTGCATTCGCTAGCATCAGTATGGACCAGGCGTGAATAAGATTGTAGTGCCTTAACCTCAAAAGCATTTGAACTAAATTTATTGCCACTGTTTGAATGCTTATAGAAGTGCGAGTGGCTGTGGATCGAGCTTGCGTTACATTGAACTGCAGCGACAATGGTCAAAAGGGCATACTGTGAATGTTGACTCGAGGTGGGATACAATTTGGAGAGCCGGGCAAAGTGAAGAACGGCAATGAAGGTTCACGCACTTATTGGAGGTTGTCAATTGGTTAAGAAAGTGATCAGCGTGAGTGCAGGGAAGGACAAAAAGACTGTTATTGTGAGTCGTAGGCGAAACAAAAGTGACCTTTAACATAAGCGGGCGGATTCTATTTGTCGGATCCAGATAAATCTAGTAATAACAGCTTGGCATACTGGAGATAGGACACAAGATACACACCTGTCAAATACATCTCCCAAAGATTGGTCGATGCCACTATTTCATCGCTGGCCATATGCAATGATTCAACCTACACGTCACGCAATTGCTTTCTTCAATATATTTACTTCCTTAATGCTTCCTTCCCACCGGCACAAGTTACTGGGCATAGGCTATGCAGTCGTTATCATAGATCAAATCTCGTGCATCCGTCTATGCGACGTTCACGGACAGAAGAGAACGACGTGTGGTTCATTAACTTTCTGTTCTGGTAGGCCGAAAGATGCATAGGCTGGAGCATCTCGTCAATGCTAGAAATGTAGTATTCGGTCTCATTCGTAGATAAAATGCTCTACAAAATCGAAGAAGCATTTTGGCCATTTTCCCTCGAAGACATTCCTACGACTGAATCTATCTATTTGGACCTTAAAACTGGATACAGAGGTGCGAAAGGTCGTGCATCAAGAGCATAATCTATATGTAATGGAAGGGGATAGGGAGTGATAAAGTGTATGAGCTTCGGCAACATGTACCCCACATGCCTCCAATCTCCAACCACCACCATACCCTCTGGTACACCAACTTACATTACATCCGACCTCTCCGAGTGCCTCATATACACGCTAATTTAACTCAACATAGTGCGAAGAATAGGAATTAGGCTGAAATAGGCCAAAAATGCATTCCGATAACTAAGATAAACTGGGTCAATGCTTACTCCCGCGCCTATGCTAGTGCCGAATATGATATTCCATTCTCATTCTAATCCTTGTATCGGAATATGAAGAAGTAGACGACAAGGGGTGTGGCGTATCCAAAGACATGCAGGCTGAACGAGCTCCGCGACGGGTAGATAGTGGAAATAATAAAGAGGACCACGAACAAGCGAGGGTGGATCGAGTCCGTAGTGAGGATGTCACAAAGAACCGGAGTTACAATAATGCAGGTAAGAGCGCTGGGAGGGTATGCTGCGGTTTTGGCTTTGAAGCGACGGGAACCGTCGGGACGGTTAGGCAGACCGAACGGCAATGAACGGTTACAAGCTTATTTGAGGACGGAGATAGGTCGGCAGGATGAAGAGCGTGAATACGAGGAGGAACGAAGAAGTGGTTGTTGTCAGCTCAGGAAGCTACTCGAAGGGTTTGACGCAAATAGGGTGAATACCATTTGTCATAATCCAGATATCTATAGTGAGAGAAGCTTGGTATTCTGAAGACAGGGAACAAGGATAGAATACGCACGCGTCCGACACATCCCTAGGGGTTGGTCAATGCCGCTGATCCATCACCGACCGTGCAACAATTCCACCTCCAAATTCAAGCCAATACTTGGGTTACGACCTGTCACGCAATTGCTCTCTCGTTCAATCCGCGCTCGCGTCCGAAAGCCCATACAGATACACTGATAAGATGAATATTCTCACCCCAGATCCATTGAGACAAACTGAGCTCATATTATCCACCTCCAAACATTAAAAACCGAGAAGACATTGACCGGAGCGTACAAGTATCCTGGATTTCTGTGGCAAGGGCGGGCTGTTTGATGGGGGCAATGAAGAAGAAAAGTATCGAAGTGGACCGGAGATACTAGTTTGCAGATTATGTCAAATTGAGTAAGATACAGATAGTTTGGAGGGAGGACACGTTCAGTCCGACAGCGGGTAAATGATATGCAGTTGGGTATGAACAAGTTGGAGCAAAGGGTCACATCTGGGAGTGCCCAATGCAGGAGTCGGCGTGTGAGTAGGGAGGAATCGACTAGTGTAAAGGATGTGGGTTTTTGAATTTGACGGTTCAGGATTAGCAGAAAAGAATTGGTATGCAGAAGGTAAGGGTCAAAAGGATGATACACACACATTGTATATCATCTTTCGGTATAGTCGATCTGATAAAATCCATCTGGGCTCGTAGACGCACCATTAGTATTAGGTCTTCGATTGTTGGACGTGTACGATGAAGAAAGTTGAGCAGAAGCAGAGTCAAGCACAAACAAGACGCGCTGGAAAGCATAACCAACGGGTCAACGACAAACATAGGGATAGACCAATTAAAGAGCTAAAATTGAGGCAGATACGAGTACAACCATCCTACATACCTCCATAAGTGCATTTTTGACCAGTGTCTCGAACCTAGTTTGGATGCGTCGAGACATGAACATGTCAACTCTGGCTATACACAACATCAATCCAGCCGTAGTGAACGTTACTTCGGAAAGCTGAAATATATGTATTCAAACTACACGTGGATTCTAGATTATATCCATAACATACTTTTCCCAAAGACGCCGCGTTCTCCTCCTGCACCTGATGTATCACAGGGATCGTATTCTCCTCCAACGGCCTCAGGGATCCTGCTCTAGACGACGAAGAAGATAAATCTTCATCTGAATGACTATGATTGGCCGCCGACGCATTCGCAGTCAGCACATCCCGAACCCACTGGCCAATACCCGGGCTCAACATTCCACTGCCAGTACCAGCGGGACCTCCAGCTTGGAGATCAGGCACCAACACGGTATGCACAGACGTACAGCCCCCGCCCATTGCCATTGCCATTCCCACTTCACCAAACCCAGCCCCAGCCTGCGAAACACCTCCCCAAAAACCGAGCCACCAAGAGTAGAAATACGGCGAGACGTAGTTAGTTCCTATTGGGTGTTGGGCCGAGCAGCGTATTGCTGGACGCCGACGTGGAAGCAGAGGCAGAAGTAGTGGGTGTAGCACGCGAGGCCAGCTTTTCAACCACACCCCGTTCCAGCAATAGCGCTGGCGGGGAGGGATTTGGATCATCAAGTGACAGCACAGTAGGTGTGTTCAAAATGACGTCTGAGCTGTAAATGGTAGAAACCGGGCTGGCTGCTCCACCGAATCCAAGTGCTGAGGTGGTGGATGGTGTCGATGCCGATTCCTATGCACCCACTCCACGGCCTGCTAAAAGCGCCTTTTTCAGCGCTGCGACTTCTTGCCGTAGAGCGAGATTTTTCGCACTGAGTCGAACCGAGTTCAGTACGAATAACTCGAAGGAGATGATCGCGTTTTGCTGTATCTATTTTGAGAGTAAAGATGCAGTCTATTCGTTATAGAATGAATCAAAGTCGATAGAACTGAGATACCGATAACTTACCTTGTCCTCGAACCCTAAAATTCCTCGCGCTTATCTTATTCGTCAACTACCTCTTCTCATTACAGATCATCTTGGGGAAGACTTCGGGCGACAGATGCCAATCTGCCAGCAAATCGTCATCCTTCCCTTTTTCTTGTCGTCACCCGTGGACAATGAAGACCTGGTATACGACATGGGCGGGTCTTCCTTGTTATGTAGTTGTCGCAGGGACAGTCGAGCGAATGGCAGGGAGGGAGGTAGAGGGGAGAGTGTTGGTCAAGGCAACTGTTGCAGGCGTCGTTGGCAGAGGCAGTGCCAGCAAGCTAGTCGTCGTCGGAAAGATGATGTCGAAGGAGCGTTTCCACCGCTAGCGAAGAAACCAAAGTCTCCGGCACTAACGCCACTGAGATCCAAGTACAGGACTGGAAAGATATTCTGGGGAGGGTTCGACAAGAATCCGACTGAGCAGAGGACTACGGGGGTGAAGCTCGAGAAGTGGAAGCTGAAGGACCTGGATACATTGTAGGAGTTGCCGACGTCGACGCAGAACCATTTCGGGGGTGGAGATGTAGTCTGTTGGTTAAAGAATGAATCAAAGTCGATAGAAGTGAGATACAGATAACTTACCTTTTCCTCGGACCCTGAAATTCCACGTACTCATCTTGCTCGTCAACTGGTCATTATTTGCGAAGAATTCAGGCGGCGGAGACAAGTCGTCATCATCAACCTCTTTTTTGTTGCTGTCGCCCTTTGACGATGAAGACGACATGGGTGTCGTAGAGGCATTTGGAAGAGTGGAGGGGAAGGAGGTAGAAGGGAGATAAGGTTGGTCAATGATAGTATTGAGACTGTCTTTGGCACATGCAGCGTCAGCGTCAGCGAGCCAGTCGTCGTCGAGGATACGAGTACGGGTCTGGATTGCTGTTTTCAAAAGGTTGTAGGATATCTGATTAGGAAGAAGACGGCGGGAATGAGGCTTGAGAGGAAGTGGAAGCCAAAGGACCTGAAAACATGGTAGCTGTCGCCAACGTCGAGGCAGAAGCAAAGAGCTGTGTATTAAGAAACTCTGCGCGGTTGTTCAAGTGGAAGGAGGCATTTTTACTGGGTAAACTCTGCGCGGTTGTTCAAGCCGGGATCGAGGTGGAAGGGGGTATTTGAATTGGGGTGTCAATAGCATGATGCCTGTAAAAGTAATGCATCTATCGATGTCGATAACCGAGATTTCAACAATAGAGTAATTCAGAAAGTGAGCTGTAAAATAACCCGGAACGGGGGCCAGCTCATTTCCCACGAACAAGTTTACGCGGCCTCGGCCTCAGCTCAGTAATATCTGATTCCGAAATATTTCCAAGGTCTTCTTAGGGTGCTCCACCGCGACGGTACCCTTGGAGATCAACTTACTTGAGTCCATGATTAGGGAAAGCGAGCGGGAGTGGGAGACGGTTATAGGAATGACTTAGAACGACTGCTATCAATCGCAAGACGCAACCACTTAAGCCACTAACACTGTTAAGTAATTTATTCCACTATCACCAGATTTCGGTGGCCTGCGTAAAAGACGTTCGACGCAAACTATACACCAGTCTCCTTGCCACTTTGTTCCGGAACCAAAGGAAGTTAATGCCCAGAATAATAGTCGAGACTCAATCATGTAGGCCGAGCAGAGCAGCATCGGACTTGGTCATTTCGGCAATTAACAATGTGGGTAGTGTATCTTGATATAGCTTCAAAAAGCTTAGTCAGGTGTCAATTATCCTTGCGCTGAACCTGGGCTACAGGAGGAAGCAAGCCTCAGCTGCAGTACGACTTACTAGTAGTAGTAAGTGGCGGTTTCGCAGGAAAAGAAAAAAAAATATATATCGATGGGAGAAGCCTGGAAAGGCACTCCGGAATCCACGGATAACATGATCGTCAAGTTGAACCTACCGCTCAGGTAGTTGGTTTTACTTTCATTATTCTTACCAGTGCCTTTTCAATAAGTCGATTCATTTCAGAGTTCGTAGGTAAAATTTGGTACTGGAGGACTATCATAAGAAAAACAGGAAAAAAAAAAAACATTGAGAAAAAAATTTGAACTTAGCACATGAATGAAGAAGTATAAGTCGCAATCTCAGGATTGAAAAGAGAGAAATTACAAGTTTTTCTTTTTTTTTTTTTGCTTCCTGAGCCCCCTAAGCGCTCCTTCGGCCACCAGGGGATCCTTAGTCCCCCTCATGCTCTCTGCAGTCATTCCTCGTACAATTGAATTACGAAACTTACCCTCACTCTCGAGTCTTCACACACCTTCTGACTCATTTGCTGCAGATTGATCAGGTACTACTGCCTTCTCAATATCCCCCCCTTGGACTGGCTTTTGAAAAAATTTCATTGTTTGCATCAATCTGGGTAAGATGCTTCTTACTCTGCTCCACCAGCCCATAGCTTCGGAGTCTTCCGGCTCAAGTTTGGATTCACCAGGTATTTCATCATTTCCCTCAGAAGCCATCTCCGAGTCAGGTCTCGCTGGTAACACAAATTCAGGAAGGGGATCATAATCATCATCTCCAGGCATAGGCCCATTGCAACCATTTTCAATAAATGTCTTGAATTTTGGAAGATTGTTTATGAGCTGTTGTTTGCTAAAATAATAGCCTGCGCCATCATATTTGAAGTTGTCCTGAGACAATGTCAAAATGCATTCCCGCCATCTCTCTTTTGGAATTACAAACTCTGATTGAGCATTCAACTGAGCAAGGAAAAAGCTTATTCTTGTGGTTGAATAGGGGCCTAGTGACTGTGCACAGAACCTCTCCAGAGATCCACTGCTAGAAAAATACTCCATGACTTTACTGAATAATTCATAGTTTGTTTCTACCAAAGATTTTAAGGCATCTTCAAATCCTGACAACAGCTCATAGGCTATTACTTCTGGAGGCATGTTGCTTTCTAATAGCTGATTCCATACTGTATCAGTCCAGACCCCATCTATGGGAAGAAGAATGTGATCAAGCAGTGCCTTTAATAATTGGTCGATAGAATAATGCGGATGCCCTTGCTCTATTGCACTTGTGCATTTCTTGATAAGTTTGTTTGCAAGCTGGGGAGAAATAAGATCTCTACTAATTACCCCCTGGTCTGCATTAAGTGCAGCAGCAAGTGTCCCAAAAATTTCTGTTATTTGTGAGGATGAGGTACCAGGTTCAACATTTTCATCTGGCACATTTGCTGAAGACTCCCAAAATGTGTCAGAGTCAAAGCATTTAATGACAGTGTTCAAAAGAAGTTCTTGTTCAGATTTCAAATCTGCTTCATCAAGTGGCCTCCAGTATTCCCAGCTTCTAGCATATTCTCCCATGGTTGCAAGTGATGAATATACAACACGAGGATATTCCTTCCACATTCTATCATTGCTGACTATGAGGTCAAGGAGTTGAAGATGGGTTGGAATATTTTTCTGATAAGATTTTAGAGATATCCCAAGGTATTGTGTGATCCAGCTTATAAGCTGCTTATAAAAATGCTCAGAGGCAAACTCTTCCAAAAATGTATCAACATCACAAGGTTGAGTAAGCAGTGATTTAAATAATTTGGCATCATCTTGGTTTCCTCTCCTTGTGTGATGATTTAAAGGCCAGTGAAAAAAATTGAAGCGAGGGTATTCCATCCTGGGATTCACAGGGAATTGAGTGGGTTTCTGAATACTAGCTAAGTATAGCAATTTATTGAAAACAAACTCCTGATTGCCTGGAATGGATTGATGTGAGAATGAGCTAAACCAAGTAGCCCAGAAAATAGGGTCATGCTTAATGGTTTTTCTGTAATCCTCACTGGTTGCAAAAATGGTTGCAATAGATTGTCCCATTTTCTGATCATCGAACCACTCAACTACAATAAGTGAAGAAGATGGAGGAGGGGATAGAGCTGGAAAAAAAAATTGATCCCTTAGTGATGGTGAGTGGTTTTCAGTACGAATCGCTCTGATATATGGCAGAGTCTGATTGCTCTGCTTTGCATTTTGGAATCGTTCTTCAATTGCTTGCTCTAGCGAGAATGCTTGCGCTTCAGACAATTTATGAATGTCAACAAGCCTATCAACATTAAGATCACTCAATGCATCCAGTGCTATATTTTTAGCAGATAAATTTGTGGATGACTGAATAAGCCAGAGCAATCCATGGAGATCTATTTCCAGATCTTTGGAGTTATGTCCAATATAACCAATCTCCATATCATTTAAGATGTATTTTGCTCTTGCCTTAATACCTTTCGGGAGCCCAATTACCCATTTTGGTCCAATAAAGGAGATAAAAAATTCCAGTTTCTGGTACATGAATTTTAGCACAAAGGAAATAATGGTCTTAATCCTCTTGATACTCCAGAGTGATCCTTGAATATCCTTAGTGGAGCCTACTATTTCAGGACTGTTGGATTGTTCCAATGCTGCTGGGGTCATTTTATCTTCTTTATCTGAAGCAAAGATATAGACCACCTTTAGAATCAATGAAAATAGTAATGAAGTAAGTGGGGTCTTATATGGACAGTCCAAATGCCACACTGGAAGCAAATTACTAGCAAGATAAATAATCAAAAGTGTGAATGTCAGAACATCAACAATCACAGCAATTGCTAGATGTAGTTCATGAAGAAATAGAAGCAGTCCTAAAAAGAAAATTGCTATAGACAGATGGATGAACATAGGCAGTAGGCCAATAATCAGGGACATATGCCACTTCTCCAATCCCATAAATCTGAAGTGACGGATCTGTGCCCTCTCTTCAGGGGTTCCAGTAGGAACAGCTATATACTGATGGATCCACTGCTTGGCGACTACAGCACTGAGAGCAGTCCCAAGACTAAGAACAAGACTAATAAACCACAGAATATTTAATGCAACATCAAGTGGTTGTGCATGAAACTTTGACGTTGGTGTTAATAGAGAGGGTGCTACTTCATCAGCTGGAGTCCCATTCATTGCAGCCCTTTGCAAAGCTACTGATTCAGCTAAAAGATTTGCACTGACTTCTCCCCAGTCAAAATCAAGTCTTCCAGAAGTTTCAACCACAAATGTGGTGAGCACAGCAGAGAACAGGCCACCCTAGATAATCCCAGATTAATGTATTTCCAGAGCAACTCCATGGAAAGAATGTACCAAGACTAAAAGGGCATCCAGGCCATCTCTCCAATCTTCAACTCTGTCACTGTCAAGCTTGTCCATCTCATCATTATATACCTTCCACACCCTTGCATTGGGAGCAAGTTCCTCATACAATGGATCATCAGCATAAATCTTCTCATAATCATATTTGTCTCCACCTAGAGACATGTAGTAAAATATTAAAGAATAAGTGAGCACCCTCTACAGGATCTTTGTAAATAGTGTTACACACCTCCAAGTTGTGGTGGAGATCGAGTTCCATAAAAGGGCTTTTTAATAGGTTTGGCAGAAGAAGTAATCCCATGGCCACCAGTGTCCACTGGAATTTCCTCATTGTCATCTTCTTTAATGCAAGGGCAGCAGCAGCACTGGTGCTTTTTTCTCCCAGCATCATTATCCACTTTTGCCATCGAAGCGTGTTCCTCTCCAGAATTATGAGAAAAATTCTGACTACTGTTTCTGTTTGCTGCACCTTGATTACCTTAAAAGATAATTTTGTCAGCATTGTCGACCTTTTCGATTTGAGTCATCCACCTTCCACTTACCAGCAGGAAGCTCATTCGTGTTGACACCTTTTTCTGCATGATCCAGAAGTTTATCACCAATTGGTGTTGAAACTTGTTTGACATCTTCCTCCGGTGTATCAATGGTTCCTGTTTTGTTAACTGTGTCTTCAGGCCTCGTCGAGATTGGAAAATGCTCCGATGCCTCCTCAATGTGACTCCCCTCAATATGACTCTCTCTAACTTCCGGAAAAGTGTGTGTGGCTGGGGAACCTCCAGTAGAGAGTGGATGGACAAGGTCATTCACATTGATCTCGCTGGTGTTGTTTACAGCATGTTCGGCCATGATGGTGGTGGAACTGAAAGAAGGGGCTGGCTGAAGTCAACACTAAATATATATATTGCATCTGCGGCAGGTGATAGGAAGGATGATCATGTGCAAACTGAAATTAAATAGCTATTGCAACGTGCAAGTATCCTGTCACTCTCAAACACGCAGGTGTCCAGATGATCTTGCCCCGTGCCATGTAAGTTATTAATATACTTCTGTCCTTGCTTACCGGCACAAGTTACTGGGCATAGGGTATACAGGCGTCATTGTATTGCTAGTGGACAGCAGAAAGCGAGGAGTGATTTCTGTTCTGGTTGCCATAAGGGGTCCCCATAGGCTCTCTAATTGTATATAGAAGTGGTGCATTCGCTATTATCAGTACAGACCAGGCGTGAATAAGATTGAAGCGCCTTGACCTCAAAAGCATTCCAACCAAATTTATTGCCACCGTTCGAACGCTTATAGAGGTGCGAATGGCGGTGGATCGAGCTTGCGTTATATTGAACTGGAGTGACAGTGGTCAAAAGGGCATGCTGTGAATGTCGAAGGTGAGCAGTTGAGGATTTGGCTTCGAGGTGGGATACAAGTGGGAGAGCCAGGCAAAGATAAGAACGGCAATGAAGGTATACGCAGTTATTGGAGGGTGTGGATTGGTACAGAAGGTGACCAGAGTGAGTGCAGGGAAGGACGAAAAGACGGACATTGTGAGCCTTCGGCGAAATTCGAGTGAGCTTCAACCCTAGTGGGTGGAGTCTATTTGTCGGATCCAGTTAAATCTAGTAATAACGACTTGGCATACTGGAGATAGGACACAAGATACACACCTGTCGAACGCATCTCCCAAAGATTGGTCGATACCACTAATTCATCGCTGACCGATTCACACTACACGTCACGCAATTGTTTTCTTCAATATATTTACTCCCCTAACGCTTCCTTCCCAGCGGCACAAGTTACTAGGCAATGGTTATACAGTCATTATCATAGATCAAATCTCGTGCATCCGTCTACGCGACGTTCACGGACAGAAGAGAACGACATGTGGTTCATTGACTTTCTTTGCTGATAGGCCAAAAGGTGCATAGCCTGGAGGATTTCGTCAATGGTAGAAGTGTAGTATTCGGTCTCATTGGTATATGAAATGCTCTACAAAATCGAAGAAGCATTTTTGCCATTTTCCCTCGAAGACATTCCGACGACTGAGTCTATCCATTCCCATCTTAAAACTGGATATACAGTAGAAGTGAGAGGGGTTGTGTATCAGAAGCATCATCTACGTGTAATGGAAGGAGATAGGGAGTGATAAGGTATATGAGCTTCGGCAACATATACCCCACATGCCTCCGATCTCCAAACGCCACCACACCCTCTGGTACACCAACTTACACTACATCCAGGCTCTCAGAGTGCCTCATAAATATGCTAATTTGATCCAACAAAGTGCAAGGAATAAGAATTAGGCTGGAACTGGCCAAAATTGCATTCCGACAACTAAGATACACTCGATCAATGCTTACTCCCGTGCCTATGCTGGTGCCGAATATGGTGTTCTATTCTCATTCTAATTCTTGTATCGGAATATGAAGTAGACCACAAGAGGTATGGCGTATCCAAAGACATGCAGGCTGAACGAGCTCCGCGACGGGTGGATCGTGGAAATAATAAAGAGGGCCACGAACAAGCGAGGGTAGATCGAGCCCGTAGTGAGGATGTCACAAAGAACCAGAGTTACAATGATGCAGGTCAGAGCGTTGGGAGGGTATGCTGCGGGTTTGGCTTTGAAGCCACGGGAAGCATCGGGACGCCTACGCAAGCCGAACGGCAATGAACAGATAAGAGCCTATTTGAGGATGGAGATAGGTCAAAAGAATGTGTGAATATGAGGAGGAACGAAGAGGCGGTTATGGTCAGCTTAGGAAGACGCTCGAGGGGTTTGACACGAATGGAATGGATATCATGTATCATATCCAGATATCTATAGTAAGAAAAGCTTAGCTTGCTGAAGATAGAGAACAGGGATAGGATACGCACTGTACGACACATCCCCAAGGGTTGGTCAATGCCCTTAATTCATCGCCGACCATACAATGATTCCACCCCCAAATTCAAGCCAATACTTGGGTTACGACGCGTCATGTAACCGCTCTCTCGTTCAATCCGCGCAAGCGGCCGAAAGCCCATACAGTTACGCTGATAGGACGACTATTCTCAACCCAGATCCATTGAAACAAACTGAGCTCACATCGTCCACCTCCAACCATTGAAAACAGAGAAGACATTGACCGGAGTGTGCAAGTATCCTGTGGCAAGGGCGGGCTGTTTGACGGGTGCAATAAAGAGGGAAATTATAAAAGTGGACCGGAGATACTAGTTTGCAGATTACGTCGAGTACGATACAGATAGTTTGGAGGGGGAACTCGTTCAGTCCGATAGCAGGTAAATCATATGCAGTTGGGTATGAATAAGTTGGAGCAAAGGGTCGCATTTGGCAGTGCCCAATGCAGGAGTCGGTGTGTGAGTAGGGAGGAATCAACAAGTGTGGAGGATGTGGGTTTTCGAATTTGACAGTTAAGAATTAGCAAAAAAGGATTGGTACGCACAAAGCAGGGGTCAAAGGGAGGATACGCACGCGTTCTATATTATCTTTGGCATAGTCGATCTGATAAAATCCATCTGGGCTCGTAGACGCGCCCTCGGTATAGGTTTTCGATTGTTGGATGTGTGTGATGAAGAAAATTGAGCGGAAGCGGAGTCAAACAAGCGCTGGTAAGCGTAGGCAACGGGCCAACGACGGACATATGGATAGACCAATCAAAGAGCTGAAAATGAGGCAGATACAACCATCCTATCTCTTCATAAGTGCTTTTTTGACGAGTGCCTCGAACATAGTTTGGGTGCGTCCAATGTGACATACTGTTATATTGGATCTACATAATGTACGTTAGTCTAATCATCCTAATCTCTGTTTTTTTTTTACACACATCGAGACGCGTACAACTGGCAGCAACAACCGGACATCGCTCAATCATTGGAATACCTGCCGTTCTTGACCAGATCAGCCTGGAAACACAACCGAATACCCACTCGGAGGCTGCAGATGTCCTCGGGACATGGACTCTGGCTGTACACGACATCGATCCAACTGTAATGAGCGTTGCGTCAGAAAGCTGATATATATGTATTCAAACTACCCCTTCTAATAGCAGATGATGTCTATAACACTTTCCCCAAAGACGCCGCACTCATTCTCCTCCTGCACCTGCGACATCACTAGGATCACATTCCGCCACAACGGCCTTAGGGATCCTGCTCTAGACAACAACGAAGATAAATCCTGATCCGAATGACCATGATTGGCCGCCGCCGCATTCGTAGCCAGAACATCCCGAACCTATGGCCAATACTCGAGTTCGGTTTGCCAGTACCAGCAGAACCTCCAAATTGGAATCGAGCATCCACACAGCATGCACAGGCGTACGACCCCGCCTACTCCCATTCAAATCTCACCAAACCCAGCCTGCGAAACGCTTCTGCCCGCCAAGAGCAGAAAGCCGCGGAGACGTAGATAGATCGTTTGGCGTGTTGGGTATGAGGAGCGTGTTGCTGGATGCCTGCAGTGGGAGCAGAGGCAGAGGGGACGGCTGTAGCATGCAACGCTAGCTCTTCCGCCACATTCGGTTCCGGAAACGGCACTGGCAGGGAGGGATTTAAGGAATCAAGCGACAGCGCAGCAGCTGTGCTCAAAGTAGTGTCTGAGTCGCAAATGCTAGGAACCAGGCTGGCTGCTGCTGAGATGGTAGGTAATGTCGATGCTGATTCCAACGCAACTGCTCCATGGCCTGCAAAAAGCGCTTTCCAGCGTCCCGACTTCTTGACATAGAGCGAGATTTTCGAATTGAGTCGAACCGAGTTTAGTACGGATAGCTTGAAGGAGACGGTTTTGTTTTGTAATATCCATTTCGAGGGTAGATATGCAGTCTGTTCGTTGTAGAACGAATCAGAGTTGATAGAAGTGAAATACAGATAGCTTACCCTTTCCCCGAACCCCGACATTCCTCTCACTTATCTTATCCGTCAATGCTTACTGGTCATATTTGCGACTTCAGGGGGCGGAGGCAAACCGTCATCGTCATCCTCCTTTTTGGTGTCATTACCCTTTGACAATGAAGACGACATTGGTGTTGTGGAGACATTCAGAAGGGTTGAGGGGAAGGAGGTAGGAGGGAATAGATGTTGGTCACTGGAAGTGTTGAGGCTGTCTTTAGCAGAGGCAGCGTCAGCAAGCTGGTCATCATCGAGGGCACAAGGATAGATCGGGATTGTTGTTAATATCCAACGGGGTAGAGCATGGCGGCGATGAGGCTCTAGAGGAAGTGGAAGCTGAAGGACCTAGAGACATCGAAGCTGTCGCCAACGTCGAGGCAGAACCAGAGAGTATTGTATTGAAAAGCTCTTCGCGGTTGTTGAAGCTGGGGATCGAGGTGGAAGGAGGCACTGGGTTATCGACCAGCATGATGCCTGTAGAAGTATTGCGTCTATCGATATCGATAACCGAGAGTTCAACAATAAAGTAATTGAGAAAATGAGGTTGGCTTGTGTTCGTCGGTGAAAGTAAACCGGCACGAGGGCACGCTCATTTTCCACGAACAAGTTTCCGCGGCCTCGGCCTCACAGCTCCATGACTACAATAATATCCGATTCCGAAATATTTTCATGGTCTTCTTGGGTGTTCCACCACGACGGTACCCTCGGAGGTCAACTTACTTGGGTTCATGATTAGGGAAAGCGAGTGCGAGCGGGAGGCGGTTATAGGAATGACTTAGAACGACTGCTGTCAATCGCAAGACGCAGCCACTTAAGCCATACATGCTGTTAAGTAATTTATTCCTCTATCACTAGATTTCGATGGTCTGCATAAAAGACGTCCGACGCAAACTATACACCAGTCTCCTTGCCACTTCGTTTCAGAATCAAAGGGAGTTAATGCCCAGAATAATAGTCGAGACTCAATCATGTAGGCCGACAAGAGCAGCATCTGACTTGGTCGTTTCGGCAATTAACAATGAGGGTAGTGTATCTTGATATAAGTTCAAAAAGCTTAGTCAGGCGTTGATTATCCTTGCGCTGAAGCTGGGCTACAGGAGGAAGCAAGCCTCGGCTGCAGTACATCTTACTAGTAGTAGTAAGTGGCAGTTTCGCAGGAAAAAAAGAAAAAAAGATCGGTGGGAGAAGCCTGGAAAGGCACTCCGGAACCCACGGATAACACGATCATCGAGTTGAACTTACCGCTCAAGTGGTTTGGTTTTACTTTCAGTATTCTTACCAGTGCCTTTTCAATAAGTCGATTCATTTCAGAGTTCATAGGTAGGACAAGTTTGGTACTGGAGAACTACCATAAGAGAAATAGGGAAAAAATCATCGAGAAGCAAATTCAAACTTAGTACGTGAATGATGAAGTATAAGTCGCAATCTCAGGAGTGAAAAGAGACAAATTACAAGTATTTTCTTTTTCTTTTTTTTTTTTGCTTCCTGGGCCCCTCAAGTGCTCCTTTGGCCACCAATGGATCCTTAGCCCTTCTCAAACACTGCAATCATTTCTCATACAATTGAATTACTGAACTTACCAGTCCTCACTCCTGATTTTTCGCACACCTTCTGACCCATTTACTGCAGATGGATCAGGTACTACGGCCTTCTCAATATCCCCCTCTTGGACTGGCTTTTGAAAAAAATTCACTATTTGCATCAATCTGGGTAAGATGCTTCTTACTCTGCTCCACCAGCCAATAGTTTCGGAGTCCTCCGGAGATTTGGATTCACCAGGCAATTCATCCTTTCCCTCAGGAGCCATCTCTGAGTCAGGTCTTGCTGGTAACACAATTTCAGGAAGGGGATCATAATCATCATCTTCATGCATAGGCCCACTGCAACCATTTTCAATAAATGTTCTGAATTCTGGAAAATTGTTTATGAACTGTTGTTTGCTAAAATAATTGCCTGGGCCATCATATTTGAAGCTGTCCTGGGACAACTCAAAAATGCATTTATGCCATCTCTCTTCTGGAATTACAAATCCTGATTGGGCATTCAAATGAGCAAGGAAAAAGCTAATTCTTGTGGTTAGATTCCAGGGATAGGGACCTAGTGACTGTGCACAGAACCTCTCCAGGGATCCATTGCTAGAAAGATACTCCATGACTTTACTGAATAATTCATGGTTTCTTTCTACCAAAGATTTTAATGCATCTTCAAATCCCAACACTGTCTTATAGGCTATTACTTCTGAAGGCATGTTGCTTTCTAGTAGCTGATTCCATACAGTATCAGTCCAGACCCCATCCACAGGAAGAATAATGAGATCAAGCAATGCCCTCAATAACCTGTCAATGGAATAATGCCGATGTCCTTGCTCTATCGTACTTGTGCATTTTTTAATAAACTTGTTTGCAAGCTGGGAAGAAATAAGATCTCTACTAATTCCCCCACGATCCTCTTCAAGTGCAAAAGCAAGTGTGTTAAAAAAATGTGTTATTTGTGGGGATGAGGTACTAGGTTCAACATTTTCATCTGGCACATTTGCTGAAGACTCCCAAAATGTGCCAGAGTCCAAGCATTTAATGGCAGTGTTCAAAAGAAGATCTTGTTCAGATTTCAAATCTGCTTCATCAAGTGGCTTCCAGTACAACCAGCTTGCAGCATATGCTCCCATGGTTGCAAGTGATGAATATACAACATGAGGATATTCCTTCCACATTTTGTCATTGCTGACTATGAGGTCAAGGAGTTGAAGATGAGTTGGAATATTTTGCTGATAAGATTTTAGAGATATTCCAAGATATTCTGTCATCCAGTTTAGAAGCTGCTTATAAAAATGCTCAGAGGCAAACTCTTCCAAAAATGTATCAACATCACAAGGTCGAGTAAGCCGTGATTTGAATAATTCAGCATCATCTTGGTCTCCTCTCTTTGTGCAATGGTTTAAAGGCCAGTGATGACAGTTGAAGCGAGGGTATTCAATGTTGGGATTCACAGGGAGTTGAGGGGGCTTCTGCATACTAGCTAAGTATAGCAATTTATTGAAAACAAACTCCTGGTTAGAGGAATCCAGGGTAACATGAATGTCTGAAATAAATTGTTGTGAGAATGAGCTAAACCAAGTAGCCCAGAAAATAGGCTCATGCTTAATGGTTTTTCTGTAATCCTCAGTTGCAAAAATGGCTGCGAGAGATTTCTTTATTGTCTGATTATCCTCCAATTCAGCTAGAATAAGTGAAGAAGATGGAGGAAGGAATAGAGCGGGGAACAATACTGGCATCATTTGACTTGGTGAATGGCTTTGAGTACGAACCGCTCTGACGTCTCTCATGGTCTTATCTCGAGTCAGCCATGCATTGTCGAATTGTCCTTCAATTACTTCATCCAACTGGAATGCTTGCGCTCGGGACAATTTATGGATGTCGGCAAGCCTATCAATGTCTAGATTACTTAATGCATCCAGTGCTATATTTTTAGCTGATAAATTTGTGGATGACTGAATAAGCCAGAGCAATTCGTGGAGATCTATTTCCAGATCTTTAAAGTTTTGTCCAATATAACTAATTTCCATATCATTTAATACATATTTTGCACTTGGTTTTATGTCCTTTTGAATTCCAACTACCCATTTGGGTCCAATAAAGGAAATAAAGGATGCCACTTTCAGGTACATGGATTTTGTCACAAAGAAAATAATGGTCTGAATCCTCTTGATAATTTGAAGCAGTGGTTGACCAATTTTAGAGGAATCTATGACCACCTCCCTTGGTTCATCTAACTCTTCATCTGAAGCAGGATTAGTTAAGGCAAAAATATGGACTGCCTTCAGAATTAATGAAAATAGTAATGAAGTAAGTGGGGTCTTATATGGACAGTCCAAATGCCACACTGGAAGTAAGTTACTAGCAAGATAAATAATCAAGAGTGTGAATGTCAGAACATCAACAATCACAGCAATTGCCAGATGTAGTTCATGAAGAAATAGAAGCAGCCCTAAAAAGAAATTGCTAATAGACAGGTGATGAACATGGG
>KN834785.1:0-112660 GCA_000827265.1 Collybiopsis luxurians FD-317 M1 | reverse complement strand
AATGCCACACTGGAAGTAAGTTACTAGCAAGATAAATAAATCAAGAGTGTGAATGTCAGAACATCAACAATCACAGCAATTGCCAGATGTAGTTCATGAAGAAATAGAAGCAGCCCTAAAAAGAAAATTAGCTATAGACAGGTGGATGAACATGGGCAGTAAACCAATAATGAGGGCCATATGCCACTTTTCCAGACCCATGAATCTGAAGTGACGGATCTGTGCTCTCTCTTCAGGGGTTCCAGTGGGAACAGCTATATACTGATGGATCCATTGCTTGGCCACTACAGCACTGAGAGCAGTTCCAAGACTAAGAACAAGACTAATAAACCACAGAATATTTAATGCAACATCAAGTGGTTGCGCATGAAACTTTGATGTTGGTGTTAATAGAGAGGGGGCTACTTCACTGGCTGGAGTCCCATTCATTGCAGCCCTTTGCAAAGCTACTGATTCAGCTAAAAGATTTGCACTAACTTCTCCCCAATCAAAATCAAGTCTTCCAGAAGTTTCAACCACAAATGTGGTGAGCACAGCAGAGAACAGGCCACCCTAGATAATCCCAGATTAATGTATTTCCAGAGCAACTCCATGGAAAGAATGTACCAAGACTAAAAGGGCATCCAGGCCATCTCTCCAATCTTCAACTCTGTCACTATCAAGCTTGTCCATTTCATCATTATATACCTTCCAGACCCTTGCATTGGGAGCAAGTTCCTCATACAATGGATCATCAGCATAGATCTTCTCATAATCATATTTGTCTGCACCTAGAGACATGTAGTAAAATATTAAAGAATAAGTGAGGACCCTCTACAGGATCTTTGTGAATAGTGTTACACACCTCCAAGTTGTGGTGGAGATCGAGTTCCATAAAAGGGCTTTTTAATGGGTTTCGCAGAAGTAATCCCATGGCCACCAGTGTCCACTGGAATTTCCTCATTGCTATCTTCTTTAATGCAAGGGCAGCAGCAGCACTGGTGCTTTTTTCTCCCAGGATCATTCTCCACTTTTGGAGTAGAAGCATGTTCCTCTCCAAAATTACGGGAAAAATTTTGACTACTGTGTTTGTTTGCTACATTTTGATTGCCTTAAAAGATTACTGTCTCAGGATTATCCACCTTTTGGGTTTGAGTCATCCCCCTTCCACTCACCAGCAGGAAGCTCATTCTTGTTGACACCTTTTTCTGCATGATCCAGAAGTTTGTCACCAATTGGTGTAGAAACTTGTTTAACATCTCTGTCTGGTGCCATAATGGTTCCCGTTTTGTCAACTGTGTCTTCGGGCCTTATCAAGATTGGAAAATGCTCCAATGCCTCTTCGATATGACCCTCCCCAATTTCCGGAAGAGTGTGTGTGGCTGGGGAACCTTCAGTAGAGGTTGGAAGAACAAGGTCATTCAAGTTGATCTTGCTGGTGTTGTTTGCAGAGTATTCGGCCATGATGGTGGTGGAATCGAAAGAAGAAGGGGATGCTGAAGTCAATACTATATATATATTGCATCTGCGGCAGGTGATAGGAAGGATGAGCGTGTGCAAACTGAAATTAAATAGCTATTGCAACGTGCAAGCATCCTGTCACTCTCAAACAAGCAAGTGTCCAGATGATGTTGCCTCATGTCATGTAATTAATATACTTACGTCCTTGTTTCTCACCGGCATAAGTTACTGGGCATGGGGTATACAGGCGTCGCTATAGATCAAACCTTGTCTATTGTTAGTGAACAGCAGAAAGCGGGGAGTGATGTCTGTTCTGGTTGCCATAAGGGGTCCCCATAGAGCAGAGGATCTCTTCAATTGTATATAGAAGTGGTGCATTCGCTAGTATCAGTATGGACCAGGCGTGAATAAGATTGTAGTGCCTTAACTTCAAAAGCATTCCAACTAAATTTAATGCCACTGTTTGAGCGCTTATAGAAGTGCGAGTGGCGGTGGATCGAGTGCATTATATTGAACTGGAGCGACAATGGTCAAAAGGGTATATTGTGAATGTTGACTCGAGGAGAGCACTTGAGGATTTGGCCTCGAGATGGGATACAAGTGGGAGAGCCGGGCAAAGTGAAAACGGCAATGAAGGCTCACGCACTTATTGGAGGTTGTCAATTGGTTAAGAAGGTGATCAGCGTGAGTGCAGGGAAGGACAAAAAGACTGTTATTGTGAGGCTTAGGCGAAATAAAAGAGAGCTTTAACATAAGCGGGTGGATTCTATTTGTCGGATCCAGACAAATCTAGTAATAACAGCTTGGCATACTGGAGATAGGACACAAGATACACACCTGTCAAACACATCTCCCAAAGATTGGTCGATGCCACTATTTCATCGCTGACCATATGCAATGATTCAACCTACACGTCACGTAATTGCTTTCTTCAATATATTTACTTCCTTAATGCTTCCTTCCCACTGGCGCAAGTTACTGAGCTTAGGTTATACAGGCCTTATCATGAATCAAATCTCGTGCATCCTTCCACAGCGACGTTCCCGGGCAGAAGAGAACAACGTGTAGCTCATTGACTTTTTGTTCTGGTATGCCGAAAAATGCATAGGCTGGATGATTTCATCAAAGGTAGAAGTGGAGTATTCGGTCTCATCGGTATATGAAATGCTCTACAAAATCGAACAAGCATTTTTGCCATTTTCCCTCGAAGGCATTTCAACCATTGAATCTATCTATTTTCACCTAGGAACTGGATATAGAACTGAGAGGGGTCGTGTATCAGGAGCACAATCTATATGTAATGGAAGGGGATAGGGAGTGATAAGGTGTATGAGCTTCAGCAACATGTACCCTACATCCCTCTGATCTCCGAACGCCACCATACCCTCTGGTACACCAACTTACATCACATCCGAGCTCTCTGGGTGCCTCATATGCATGCTAATTTAATCCAACATAGTGCGAGCAATAGGAATTAGGCTGAAACAGGCCAAAACTGCATTCCGATAACTAAGATACACTGGGTCAATACTTACTCCTGCACCTATGCTGGTACCGAATATAGTATTCCATTCTTATTCTAATCCTAATATCGGAATATGAAGTAGACGACAAGGGGTGTGGCGTATCCAAAGACATGCAGGCTGAACGAGCTCCGCAATGGGCGTATGCCGAAAGTGATAAAGAGGCCCACGAACAAGCGAGAGCGGATCGAGCCCGTAGTGAGGATGTCACATAGAACTGGAGTTACATTGATGCAGGTAAGAGCGTTGGGAGGGTATGCTGCGGTTTTGGCTTTGGAACGACGGCAAGCATTGGGACACCTAGGTAAACTGAACAGGAATGAACAGTTAAGAGCCTATTTGAGGATGGAGATAGGTCAACAGGATGTATGAATATGAGGAGGAACGAAGAGGCGGTTATGGTCAGCTTAGGAAGATGCTCGAGGGATTTGACATGCATGGAGTGGATATCATGTATCATATCTGGAGATCTATGGTAAGAAAAGCTTAGCGTGCTGAAGATAGAGAACAGGGATAGGATACGCACTGTACGACACATCCCCAAGGGTTGGTCAATGCCCTTAATTCATCGCCGGCCATACAATGTTTCCACCCCCAAATTCAAGCCAATACTTGGGTTACGACGCGTCACGTAACCGTTCTTTCGTTCATCTGCGCTAGCGTCCGAAAGCCCGTACAGTTACGCTGATAGGACAACTATTCTCAACCGAGATCCGTTGAGACAAACTGAACTCCCATCATCCACCTTTAAACATTGAAAACTGAGAAGACATCGGCCGGAGCGTGCAAGTATCCAGTAGCAAGGGCGGGCTGTTTGACGAGCACAATAAAGAAGGAAAGTGTCGAAGTGGACCGGAGATACTAGTTTGCAGATTACGTCGAGTCGAGTACGATACAGATAGTTTGGAGGGGGGAACACGTTCAGTCCGATAGCAGGTAAATCATATGCAGTCGGGTATGAATCAGTTGCAGCAAAGGGTCGCATCTGGCAGTGCTCAATGCAGGAGTCGGCGTGTGAGTAGGGAGGAATCAACTAGTGTGAAGGACGTGGGCTTTCGAATTTGACAGTTAAGAACTAGCAAAAAAGGATTGGTACGCAGAAGGCAGGGGTCAAAAGGAGGATACGCACACGTTGTATATCATCTTTCAGTATAACTGTTCTGATAAAATCCATCTGGGCTTGTAGACACACCCTTAGTATTAGGTTTCCGATTGTTGGGTGTGCGATGACGAAAGTTAGGCGGAAGCGGATCAAACAAGCGCTGGTAAGCGGCAAAGCCAGCGACGGACATATGGATAGACCAATCTATACATTAGTCTAGTTATCCCCCTCTCTGTTTTTTTCCACACATATATATGTGTACAACTGGCAGCAACAAGCGGACATTGCACAACCATTAGAATACTTGCCGTTCTTGACCAGATCAAGCCTGGAAACGCAACCGAATATCCACTAGGAGGCAGCAGATGTCCTCGGGACATGGGCTCTAGCTGTACACATCAAATCAACTGTGGTTAACGTTGCGTCGGAAAGCTGGTATATATGTATTCAAACTACCCCTTCTAATAGCAGATGATAGCCATAACACTTTGCCCAAAGACACCGCACTCTTTCTCCTCCTGGACCTGCGGCATCACTAGGATCACATTCTCCTGCAATGGCCTTAGGGGTCTTGCTCTAGACAACTACGAAGATAAATTCTGATCCGAATGACCATGATTGGCCGCACCGCATTCGTGGCCAGAACATCCCGAACCTATGGCCAATACTCGAGTTCGGTTTGCCAGTACCAGCAGAACCTCCAAATTGGAATCGAGCATCCACACAGCATGCACAGGCGTACGGCCCCGCCTACTCCCATTCAAATCTCACCAAACCCGCCCTGCGAAACGCTTCTGCCCGTCAAGAGCAGAAAGCCGCGGAGACGTAGATAGATCGTTTGGCGTGTTGGGTATGAGGAGCGTGTTGCTGGATGCCTGCAGTGGGAGCAGAGGCAGAGGGGACGGCTGTAGCATGCAACGCTAGCTCTTCCGCCACATTCGGTTCCGGAAACGGCGCTGGCAGGGAGGGATTTAAGGAATCAAGCGACAGCGCAGCAGCTGTGCTCAAAGTGGTGTCTGAGTCGCAAATGCTAGGAACCAGGCTGGCTGCTGCTGAGATGGTAGGTAATGTCGATGCTGATTCCAACGCAACTGCTCCATGGCCTGCAAAAAGCGCTTTCCAGCGTCCCGACTTCTTGACATAGAGCGAGATTTTCGAATTGAGTTGAACCGAGTTTAGTACGGATAGCTTGAAGGAGATGGTCTCGTTTTGTAATATCCATTTCGAGGGTAGATATGCAGTCTGTTCGTTGTAGAACGAATCAGAGTTGATAGAAGTGAAATACAGATAGCTTACCTTTTCCTTGAACCCCGAAATTCCTCGAAATTATCTTATTCGTCAACTACCTCAGCTCCTTACTGGTCATTTTTGCGACGACTTCAGGCAGCGGAGGCAAATCGTCATTGTCATCCACCTGTTTGTTGTTGTCACCCTTTGAGGATCCAGACGACATGGGTGTCATGGAGACAATTGAAAGAGTGGAGGGGAAGGGGGTAGAAGGGGGATAGGTGTTGGCCAATCGAAGTGCTGAGGCTGTCTTTGGCAGAGACAGCTTCAGCGAGCTAGTCGTCGTCGAGGGTACAAGGACATATCGGGATTGTTGTTCTCCAAAGGTTGTGGGATATCTAATTGGGTAGAATATGGCGGCGAAGAGGATTGAGAGAAAGTGGAGGCTGAAGCACCTGAACACATTGAGGCTGTCGCCAACGTCGAGGCAGAACCAAAGAGTTTTGTATTAGGAAACTGTGCGCGGTTGTTCAAGCTGGGGTCGAGGTGGAAGGAGGCAGTTGAATTGGTTTATCGACCGGCATGATGCCTGCACTAGAAGTAATGCATCTATCGATATCGATAACCGAGAGTTCAACAATAAACTAATTGAGAAAATGAAGTTGGCTTATATTCGTCGATGAAAGCTGGTTGAAAGTAAACCGGCATGGGGGCACACTCATTTCCCACGAACAAGTTTACGCGGCTCCGGCATCAGAGCTCCAGGACTACAATAATATCCGATTCCGAAATTTTTCCAGTCTTCTTGGGTGTTCCACCGCGACGGTACCCCTGGATCAAATTACTTGGGCCCATAATTAAGGAAAGCGAGCGGGAGCGGGAGGCGCTTGCAGGAGTGGCTTGGAACGACCGCTAACAGTCACCAGAGTCCAGACTCCACCACTTGAGCTGTAGACACCGTAAAGTAATGTAGGCCGCTATCACCAGATTTCAGTGGCTTGCACAAAATAGATGACATATATCAGCTCTAGCAAACCATGCATCTACTTTGTTCAGAATCAAAGGAAGTTAATGGTCAAAACAACAGTCGAGACTCAAATCATGTGGGCCAAGTGGAGCAGCATCTGATTTGGTCGTTTCGGCAATTAACAATGAGGGGTGGTGTACCTTGAGATAGGTTCAAGAAGCTCTGTTCCGCGTTGATCATCCTTGTGCTAAAGCTGGGCCTTGTTTTTACTATTATTCATACCAGTGCATTTTCAATAAGTTGATCCATTTCAGAGCTCATAGTTACAACAAATTTGGTACTGAAGGACTATCATAGGAGAAATCGGAAACGAAAAAAAAAACATTCAGAAGAATATAAAGTTGCTACATGAATGACAAATCATAAGTCATACTCTCAGGAGTGAAAAGACAGAAATTACAAGTTCCTTTTTTCTTGCTTGCTGAGCTGGGGCCCTTTGGTCACCAAAGAGTCCTTAGCCCTTCTCAAAGTCAGACACTGCAGTCATTTCTGATAGAAGTTAATTGCTAAATACAAATTACCAGTCCTCACTCTTGAGTCTTGAGGCTCCACACCCCTTTTGACTTCTTTACTGCAGATGGATCAGGTACTACAGCCTTCTCAATATCACCCTCTTGGATTGGCTTTTGAATCATTTTTCCTCTTTGTATCAATCTAGGTAATATGCTTCTTATTCTACTCCACCAGGTAGTTTCAGAGTCTTTCAGCTCAGATTTGGATTTCTCAGGTAATTCATCCCTTCTCTCTGTGGTCATCTCTGAGCCAGGTCTCGCTGGTAACCTAAATTCAGGAAGGGGATCATAATCCTTATCTCCAGGCATAGGCCCATTGCAACCATTTTTAATAAATGTCTTGAACTTGGGAAGATCTTCTGTGAACAGGTCATAGTTAAAATGTCTGAGGTTGTCATATCTGAAGCTGTTCTGAGACAATGCCAAGATGCATTCCTGCCATCTCTCTTCTGGGATCACGAATCCTGATTGGGCATTCAGACCAGCAAGGAGAAAGCTCATTCTTTTTATTGAATACCAATTATTGCCTAGTGACTGAGCACAGAACCTCTCCAGGGATCCATTGCTGGAAAGATAGTTCATGACTTTACAGAATAAATTATGATTTGTTTCTATCAATGATTTTAAAGCATCTTCAAATTCTGACACTCTATCATAGAGGAATACTTCTGGAGGTATATTGCTTTCTAATAGCCGATTCCATACAGGATCAGTCCAGACATTATCCTCGGGAATAAGAACACGATCGAACAGTGCCTTCAGTAACCTGTGTGCAGAATGATGCTGATGTCCTTGCTCTATTATACTTGTGCATTTTTTGATCAATTTGTCTGCAAGCCGGGAAGAAATAATATCTCTACCAATTCCTACCCCATCCTGTTCAAGTGCCTTAGCAAGGGTCTCGAACATATCTGATTCTTGTGAGGAAGAGATGCCAGGTTTAATGTTTTTATCTTGCACATTTGCTAAAAACTCCCAGACTGTGTCAGAGTTGAAGCATTTAATGACACTATTCAGGATAAGATCTCTCTCAGCTTCAAATTCTGGATTAACCCATTTGTCCCTGGTGCTAGCATATTCTCCCATGTTTGCGAGTGATGAATATGCAACACCAGGATGTTCCTTCCACATTTCATCATTACTGACTATGAGTTCAAGTAGCTGAAGATGGGTTGAAATATTTTTCTCATAAGAGCTTGGAGATATTCCATAGTATTTAGTAATATACTTTATGAGTGCACTGTACAATTCCTCTGAGGCAAACATTGCAAAAAATGTATTGATGCTACAAGGTTGAGTGAACTGTGATTCAAACATTTCAGCATCATTTGCTTGCCCTCTGACCGCTACAGGCCACTTATGAGTTTGTTTAGTTTTGGGATGGTTCCTAATGGGTCTATGATTACTAGCTAAATGTAGCAATTTATTGACGACAAACTCCTGGTCGAGGGAATCAAGGCTAAGTGGGGATCCCAAGGACATTTCAAGCCACTTATCCCACAAAAAAGGCTCATGCTGAATAGCTTTTCCATAATACTCAGTTTCAACCACTGCAGTGATGAATTGTCTGAATGCTTGAGCATCCTCAATGGAAGTGACAATAAATGAAGAAGATTGCCAGGAAGGAGATGGAATGGGAAAAGAACTAAGATTACAACTATTTTTGAATTTGAAGTGTATCTGGGTACGACAAGCTCTAATGAAGGCCATGGGCTGATCCTTTTCGCTCGTCACATTATGAAATCGTTTGTCAAAGTCGTCAGCCAGTTGAGGACAGTGCGTTCGAGCTAATTCAAGCATGTCAGCATTTCTATCAGGACTTAGATTACCCAATGCATCCAGTGCTATATTTTTAGCAGATAAATTTGTGGATGACTGAATAAGCCAGAGCAATCCGTGGAGATCGGTTTTCAGATTTTTAAAGTTATGTCCAATATAATCAATTTCCATATCATTTAATACATATTTTGCGCTTGATTCTATATCATTTTGAAGTCCAGTTACCCATTTTGGTTCTATAAAAAAGATAAAGGATGCCAGTTTCTGGTACATAAATCTTGTTACAAAGGAAATAGCGGTCTCAATCCTCTCGATAATCCAGAGTAGTCCTCGACTATACCAGGAGGAATCTAAGATTTCAGCAGGCCCGTATTGTTCCAGAAGCATCTCTACTGCTTTTTCCATCTCTTCGTCTTCGACCTGGGCAGCATCAGTTAAGGCAAAAATATGGGCCACCTTCAGAATCAATGAAAATAGTAATGAAGTAAGTGGGGTCTTATATGGACAGTCCAGAAACCACACTGGAAGCAAATTACTGGCGAGATAAATTATCAACAAGGTGAATATCAAAACATCAACAATAACTGCAATTGCCAGGTTTAGTTCATGAAGAAATAAAAGCAGTCCCAAAAAGAATATTGCCATAGACAGATGAATCAACATAGGCAGTAAGCCAATAATCAGGGCCATATGCCACTTTTCTAGACCCATGAATCTAAAATGACGGATCCGTGCTCTCTCTTCAGGGGTTCCAGTGGGAACAGCTATATACTGATGGATCCACTGCTTGGCCAATACAGCACTGAGAGCAGTCCCAAGACTAAGAACAAGACTAATAAACCACAGAATATTTAATGCAACATCAAGTGGTTGTGCATGGAACTTGGATGAAGGTGTTAATGGAGAGGGTGCAACTTCATTGGCTGGTGTCCCATTCATTGCAGCCCTTTGCAAAGCCACTGATTCAGCCAAAAGATTGGCACTGACTTCTCCCCAATCAAAATCAAGCCTGCCAGAAGTTTCAACCACAAATGTGGTGAGCACAGCAGAGAAAAGGGCACCCTAGAGAAGACCAGATTAATTTGTTACTACAGCAACTCCAGAGAAAAATAATACCAAGACTAAAAGAGCATCCAGACCATCTCTCCAATCTTCAATTCTGTCACTGTCCAGCTTGTCCATTTCATCATTATACACCTTCCACACCCTTGCATTGGGAGCAAGCTCCTTGTACAATGGATCATCAGCATAGATGTTCTCATAATCATACTTGTCTCCCCCTATAAATGTATAGTAAAAGAGTTGAGAACAAGTGAGCAGACTGTATAATTCTCTGTGAAGAATGTTACACACCTCCAAGTTGGGGTGGGGATCGAGTACCATAAAAAGGCTTTTTGATAAGTTTGGCAGAGGATGTGATCCTATGGCCACCTGTGGTCATTTGGATTTCTTCCTTGTCATCTTCTTTGATGCAAGGGCAGCAGCAGTGGTGCTTTTCATTCTCGGGATTATTGTCTACTTTTGTAGTAGCAGGAAGCTCCTTTACTGGAGACCGTGAAAAATAATGACCACCCTCTTTGTTTCCTTCACCCAGGTTGCCTTAAAATCTTTGTCAGCATTGTCCACCTCATGGGTCTGCGTCACCCGCCTTTCACTTACCAGCCGGAAGCTGATTACTGCCCACACCTTCTTTTGCATGACCGGAGGGTCCATCATCAATTGGTGTAGAAACCTTGGTATCTCCCTCTGGTGCTATAATGCTTTTTGCTTTGTCAACCGTTTCTCCAGGCTCTTCCTCCTCAACATGACCCCCAACCTTAGTCAAAGGAGCATGCCTGGTTGGGGAAATGCCGGTAGATGGCAGAAGGACAAGGGGATTGAGGTTGATCTCGCTGATGTTGTTTGCAGAAATCTCGGCCATAACGGTGGTGGGGCTGAAAGAAGGGGTCGGTTGAAGCCGTCAACGTATACTTAAATATATTGCATCTGCGGCAGGCAAAAGGAGGACGATTATGTGTCTACTGAAATTGAATATCTGCTGCAACGTGCAATCAGCCTGTCACTCCCGAAAAAGCCGGTGTTCAGATGGCCTTGCACCGTGCTATCTCCTATATACTTCTTTAACGCTTCCTTCCCACTGGCACAAGTTACTGGCATAGTTTATACAGGCATTTTTGTAGATCAAATCTTGTGCATTCTTCTGCAGCGATGTTAACAGACAGAAGAGAACGGCGACTGACTCATCAGCTTTCCGCGCTGGTAGGCCGAAGGATCTCGTCAGTAGTAGAAGTGTATTATTCGGTCTCATTGGTATATGACATGCTCTACAAAATTGAAGAAGCACCTACCCCTTAAAGATATTCGAATGAGTGAATCTAACACCTTAAAATTGAACATCTGCTGCAACGTGCAAGCAGCGTGTCACCCTTTAAAAGGTCGGCATTCAGATGATCTTGCACCGTACTATCCCCTCAATATTGTTTCTTAACCCTTCCTTCCCACCGACACGAGTTACTCGGCATAGGTTATACAGGCATTATTGTAGATCAAATCTCGTGCATCCTTCTGCGGCGACGTTAACGGACAGAAGAGAACGACGTGTGGTTCATTAAATTTCTGTTCTGGTAGGCTGAAAGATGCATAGGCTGGAGGATTTCGTCAATGGTGGAAGTGTATTTACAAGTGCATGGAATGTAATGGAATGCCGAGTTTTTGTGGTGGTGAAATCTGTGCCTGATCCTTAACAGGCAATTTTATATTAATGGCATAATACTGATGACATGGCAATATATTACAGCTTTTGTCGGATAATTCCAAGAGGTGTCTGAGATTCAGATCGGGGATACGGTATGTTGCCACGCGAAGGGATGGCCATGAGCCGAAAAAAAGCCGAAGAGCTCGGCCCGATCTGGTTCCCTTCCCGATGTAGCAGTACAACCGATGTGCAACGCTCACAATATGGATAGAAATACTTGGGCAATATGAGCTAGGAATTAACAGTATTTACAAATAGTCATCTGCTAAGAGAACAGGGAATCAGAGGTAACAGTACTACTGGTTCTAGTCGCGACAGTAAATGATCTAGGTATCTGAAATCGCGGAACATGTGAGGAGCAGAACAGTTCTTGCCCCAATAGTGAGATCATGCATGAAAGGGAGCGAGTCGTGACCGTAGATACGCGTTCATTAGCTGTTACAAAGTTGTATCCTGGATTGCTGGTTGAATGTTCAGCATGGATTCCGAAAGGATAAGTGGAAAATGGCGAGCCCAATTTCCAGTCAAAAGTTAGACCAGGACAGTCTCGCGATGGGAGCAGATGCTGGAAGGGGGGAAGGGGATGGTTTAGGTGTAGACGAATGAGAATCTATGCAAATCAGCTCTTGAGTCTCATTCAAAACTTGATCGGATACTCACTTGCGTATTCCTTGCATTTCTTATTCAAATGTCTTTCGAGTTGTGTAAATGTCTTCTTATTAGAGCCGTGATTTATGGGACTTGCACAGTAGGGGTATTTAACGTAGCGATGCCCTTCGGATGTCCATTCAACAAGATTAGAGGAAGCAGGCATTGCAAGAAGTTCAAGATCATGATTATCGACATTGCTGGGACTATGGACATTATACACAGGATTAGCGTTGCATGTTGAAGTAATGAGCGATGGGTATTACAGGCACGTCAAAAGACGCCCGCTGGCATCGATGTGAAAGTGAAAATTGAAAGCGTTGATTGAGTGTGCGAGTTGATCATCCGGCCGCGAGAAGCTGCCGATGTTCCCGATAGGCCTTCTCTGGACTCCTTCCTTAAACCGGGGGGATGGATCCCCGTGAGAATCGTATCCCCGATCCGAATCTCAGACACCTCTTGGATAATTCTATTTGGCAACCCAGTTGCCAGTAGCAACTCCCAATATTCGGGAAGTAACATCGGCTGTCACACCGGGACCACCGCGGGTGACATTAAGCCACACCTGTTTGCTAACATGACAACTCATTCTCATTCCCGTTGCCATCAGATTGATACATTAATGTACAATTCCCCAATTTGGAATGGCATCGACGGTAACCGAGGCTGGCAGTCATCGAGCACCCAGATGCCTCACCCAGGTTTTTGCTACTCAACCCTTATATACCTCACGGACCATTGTCAAATGGTTAGATTCAGAACAATCATATCTTTCACAAGATTCAGGAAGCAGTGGAAAGATATCTTTGGGGTGATCTCAATGGTGAACAGTGAACTAATGTCAAATTACTAATTGCCATCTGCACATCTGACCTCGTATGTGTACAGCAAATGATGAATCATTTGTGCCCAGCTCTGCCGCTCGGCCCACTTTTGTATTGACCCATGCATTGCATTTCTTCAAAAATGAATCCGACAGCGGTAAATTGCCGTTGAAGGGAGCACAAGACATTGTTTCATTACTAATATTGGCAATTTTATCTGCCCTGGCCCACCAGCATAGAGTAAATAGCCTGCTGGCAACAATGGCAACAGCATGTGAAGCAGTATCAGGAGCACCATCTATATGTAATGGAAGGGGATAGGGAGTGATAAGGTGTATGAGCTTCAGCAACCTGTACCCGGCCCCACTTAGACCAATTGAAAAAAAATTGCCTGTCTTAGATCAGGTACAAAGTCATTGAACTTGAAGCATAAACTCGGCATTTCATTTCAATCCATGCACTTGTAATCTGATTGATGTGAAGAAACATTTTGCTTTCGAGTAGTAACCATCTGGAGTAGCCATTTGTATATGGTGTCCTGTTGCTGGCACTGGAATATTTACAGATTTGATTAAAATTAAGGGTCTAAATGGAGGCAGTTACGGTAACAATCAAACTATGTAACAAAATTTCAAGATTCTCCATTTTTAATGTTCAAATGCCTAAGTGGAGAACATGAGTGTAGAATCTGAGAATGAAGGGCAACTAGGGAAGACCACTCAAATTCAATCAGCACCAATAATTAATTGTGAAGTCTTCATACCGCTGGTCTCTCTATTAAGTAGGGGTGCTAACAAAGTTGCGCGCAAGTAACTGGAGGAACTTTATTTACTTTTGGCTTAGGTTTAAAGTCTCAAGAGATTTCAAGTGTGTACTACTGATCTAAGTATCTTACTGAAAACCACTGATTATCCTTAATAGCTTTATCTTATTTTATCTTAGCTCTTTCAGTACACATTTCTGCTGCACAAATTTTGTTACTATTTCATGTGACCACTAACATGTGGCAGTACTCAAACTGTACCTTTTTCAGTAATGGGAACAAATCGCTAGTAGAACTCTCTGAGGTCATCAAATGTAATGAAAATTAGCCAACAATGTATAAATTTTGAAAATTAGATCAATTCAAAATTGCCTGTCTCGGATCAGGCACAAAATCCATCAGCAAACTTACCTACAGCCCAGGTTGTCCAGGCTGAGGACTAGTTTTGCTGATGTCATTGATACATAAACTTGGCAATTCATTTCATTTCATACACTTGTTAACAGATTCCCTGTGACTAATGGGTCAGAGGTCAAGTGCCTGCTGAGCTTAAAATTTCAAGCTCTGCTACAAGGGTGCTGAACATATTCTGGCTGTAGGTCACCGACGACATTGTTGCTCCTGTCAGCTTCCATTGGCAGAGTCACCGCATTTTTCACTGGGGTGGGTCACCCTACTTCTAGGGTAGATGGCAGCGTGCTGGATACCAGTGACCGAACCATGCAATCCAAATGGTTCAGTCACATGGGTTTTTTGGAGACAGACCTGCTGTCGCATCGCATCTTGTCCTACCATATCACCTTTTACTTTGATGTATTGTTATGTACATTCATCTATTGAACATTGAACACTAAACACTAGGGTAGCAGCGGAGGGAGGAAATGGCAGCTGGTGGTATGGCTGAAGACAGATTTCAATGGCTGTAATTTCAATATGTTTCAACTGGAAGAGGATTGCTGGATAGTCAAGTTTGTTTGTACCTTGTCAATAAAATAGCATCATATTGGAAGAGCATTTGCAGGACCTGGAAGGTAGGAATATATCTCCCTGTGCTCATTAGCTTTGAGCTCTTTGACAATAGATCATTTGCACTCCTGGAAGTGCAAGGATAGTAAATTGGGAGCGTGGGACCAACAAGCACAGTCAGTGACAGTGTTAATGCAGAAACCACCAAAGCAGTGATAAGACTCTCTGAGGTCCTAGTATGCCTGGAATACCATTGTCTAAAATCCCACACAGCCTTTGCTTAATTGTGGAGTTGCATATGTATTCATTTATGTTGTCCTTTGTACTTCTCATATAGTTCCAGCCCAACTCTACTCAAATAACCTTGAAACAATACACTAATGCAGATATATTGATATATCCTTGTGAATTGACCCTAGAGTATACATAACATACATCAGCAAAACAGTCTTATTGTCTAGGCTACCCTGAGGTTCCTGCAGGTTGCCATATCTGGGATGTCAGGGTTGCCAGGAGACACCCCCCAAATCCTGTGACATTTGAAAGTGCCTTAAGTGCCCTGAGCCATCCCTTGGGATCCCTGAGGCCTCAGAATATAAATGCCAAATAATGTATATTTTATACTGTACTACTGTGGCATTTTGAGCACTTCATAAGGGGTGGGAGAGGGACAAATCATACAAAATTTATTTTTTGTAAGTGCCTGTTGGATGCCGGGACATCAAGGAATTTACAAAATTTAACTACTATTGTCAGGAGCCATTCCTGTTTCAAGAACCAGTAAATAATTAATTAATTAGTAGAAATATTCTAGAGAGTAAAAATCTCTAGAGAGCTCTCTGATAAGATAAGGTAGGAAAATTAAAGATTATTCTGCTTACTCATAGAGCTCAAGTCATACCAAAATGAGTCATGGATACTATAAAAGGCAATTGAAAATTTTAGGTGGAGTCAGCTAGAGTCAAATGGAGTCACTATGAGTCAAATTGCTTAAATAGGAAGTAATATAATTTTGTAATATAAATACTAGGGGATTTTAGCCTTAGGAAATTAATAATTTCCCCCTCCACTTTTATATACCACTCTAAATACAAAGTTTTACCTTACACTTACTTTCTAAGAGCTTTGTGCAAGCTGTATCAGTGAATCCAGTTGTACAAGTTGGTTAGATTTAAGTTCTAAAGTCAAAGTCCAAGTCAAGTTATATTGTTTAAGCCAGCTAGACCCACCAAGAGGCTAGTAGTTTGAGCTACTGTTTTATACTGTCAAGTTTTTTTATAGTCTAAGCAAGCTAGTCCCAGGGCAGTCAGTTGTTTTAGGCTCACATTTATCAGTTACTGAAAGTTATACATTAAAGAAAGTCCACTAAGTCAAGTTACCGACACTAAATACCAGTACTGACCAGTCTACAGCTTACTAGTACCAAATTACACCTACCAAATACTTTAAATGCCAAATGAACTCACAGTCCTAGTTAGTGCCTTGCATCTTTATGAAACCACCTCTAACACACTGATACCTGACACTATAAAAGGCTAAGTGCCCACAGGTGCCTGGGAGAAATTTGTAAGAGCTTGATTGGCCACCAGACAGGGTGAGACATTTTGTTTCATAAGATGCCCTGCAGACACAGGACATATGAAGTGCTTAAAATGGGACAGTACTCTTGTATTATCTCAAGTTTTGTACTGTAGTATTAGTATAGGTACTGTACTATATTATATTATTCATTGATTGTAATGGTACATTCTAAGCCAAAATCTGTGAACATTTACAGCCAAACCAATGTTCTTATTATGTGTTTGTACCATAATTTTACATTACTTGTAGTATTTAAAATATTTCTGCTCCAGGGAACCCTCAGGGAGCCTAGGATTTGGCCAATTTCCTGGGTGCTCTCAGACTCCCTCAGACTTCCAGTATTAGCCTAGTCTTAGAGGGGTTTTGCTGATGTAATGAGTGTTTCTGTTTTTGGCCATATGTGGTCAGACACTAGTGCACCCAGTGCTCAGCTTGGCAGGCTATGACTTGGCTGTTATCGGCTATGGCTTTGAATGGCTTGTCCCTGAATAGGCCAAATGGCACTGCGGCTCAACTATTTATAGCAAATTTATAATCCGATTTATCAAGAATAGAGCAGCAGCTCGAGTATGGCTCCCCCATAACAGGAAGATGCTCGGCTCAGCTCAGCTTATTTTGACTTGGCGCACGGCGCATGGGTTTTCTAAGCCGAGCCTTGGGCACACTATCAGACACAGATAATACAACTTGAGATCATTTATTATACAGAAACCTTGGCAACAGCAAGCACTTAGCTCACTCACAACACTTATAGAATGTCAGCATTCAGTGATATCCTCAATCAGAACCTTTAAAAGTGACAGAAATATTTTTATGAATTAGAAATAACTTTGAATGAGAGTTACATTTTGCAGACACTTGGCGAGTTAGAGCTGTTGCAAAAAAAACTTACCTTACAACCACTCATTATGAAGTAATAATACATTTTTAAAGAAGGAAGGTAACAACTGTACTTGCAATGTACACATTTTTATGTATAAGGAGGGAAGAAAATTCCTAATTGATGTCCAGTTTTTAAGACTTGATTCTTAATCTCTGCTCTTCAAAATTTTGCAGTCTTCACTCCTACCATATTTTTTCCTATTCCAAAGCCTTGTTCCTCCTTGTCTCTCCGCCACTATTTCCATCAGCGCATGGTTTGGATTGACCTTCACCCTCAAGTTTTTCAATGTCTTCCTCTAATCTTTTTTTTCTGAAGATCTGAAGTGCATTTACCCATGCATTTACCATTCCATGAGCTTTCTTCCACCTTGAAATAGGAGAACCTTCTTTGGTTCCGTCAGCTTTTCCAGAAGCTCCTTGTGGAGTGGGCCCCAGAATTGAAGGGACGAGCTCAGGGCTAGATTGTCCTGTAGATCTAGGAATGAAGCTATAATCATCTTCTCCTGGAATGAGACCTTCACAATTATTCTGAATGAAAGTTGCAAATTTTGGAAGATTCACTGTGAATATATCCCTATCAAAATACCAACTCTTGAATAAGAAATTATCTTGGGATAAGTCTGAGATGCATTTTTGCCATTGCTCCGCTGGAATTATGAATCCCAACTGCGCATTTAAACGAGACAGTAAAAAGCTCGCTCGTATGGTTTTAAGGCTCCATGTTCCTAGTGATTGAGCACAGAACTTTTCAAGTGCTCCATTGTTGGACAAATATTCCATTACTTCACAGAATAATGTGTAATTGCTTTGAGATAGAGATTCTAAAGCAGCTTCAAATCCAGGCATATATTTATAAGCTATGACCTCTGCAGGCAATCGGCTCTGTAAAAGCTGGGTCCATACAGAATCAGTCCAGGAATAGTCCAAGGGAATAAGAATCTTCTGACACAAATCTCTCCACAGGACTTCGATGTAAGAGCCTTGATATTTGTGTCCCAGTTGCTCAATTACTCCCGTGCATCTTTTGACAATACCAGCAATTATTTGTGGAGAGATTATATCTCTAAAAATCCCTCCGCTGTCAGAATCCAGAACCAGGTGAAAAATTTTGAAAATTTCTGATATTTTGACATTTGACTGCAGAGCATCCACACATTCATTTTCAGCAGATGCTCTGTGTCTCCAAAATTGATCATTTTCCAAGAGCGGAGAATTTAAGCATCCAATCAAACATTTTAAAATAAAAGTTGCTTCTGCTTCGATATTCACAGGAGATTCTCTCCCGAAGTAATTATTCCAACTCCAAGCATATGTACCCATTGCTTTAAGTGATAACTCTACAAGATCCGGATATTCCCTCCACATTTGATCATTGCTTACTACAAGATCAAGTAGCTGAAGATGAGTTGGGATATCTTTTTCATAGAATTCCAATGGTAATCCGTAGTGATACTTGGAATAAGCTATGAGCAACTTGTATAAATGCTCTGAGGCAAACTTGCCCAAGAATGCTTGAATGTTACAGGGTTGAGTAAGGCAATACCTGAAAGATTCAGCATCACTGGATTCAATTCCTTGACTACCCCAAGGGATTCTGTTGTGACATTCATACAAAGGCCACTGGTACCCTCCAACATAACCGGATTCAATCGCCTGAACTAATTCTGTGGGTCGATGAGCAATTGCCAAACTCAGCAATTTCTCAAAGACAATGTCCTGATCAAATTCGGCAAGCTGATTGGAGTGCCGCGCTGAAGAAAGCTGGAACCAGGAGGCCCAAAGAATAGGTTCATGCTGAATGGTACACCCATGGTCTTTAGATCTCAAAACTGCCTGAATGAAATATTTGTAATCTTTGACATTATAGACATGACGCGGAATAAACGAAGGGGAATAAGGTGAAGAAGGCACGGGGAAATACAGGTCCTGAGGCTCATCAAAAATCAGATTGAAGTTTCCAGAATGGATTAGGGCTCGAGCGGCTCGGCTGTATATCACATATTGCTTATTCAACCTTGCACCTTTCATTCGCCTCTGAATCTCATCTATGAGATGGAAGGATTTATGTTTTAAAACTGATTGGACCTCAATAGAATCATCTGGATTTAAATTACTCAGAGCATCCAAGGCTATATTTTTGGCTGATGAGTTAGTTGATGAGCTGATAAGCCATGACAATGCACTAGGATCTGTTTTGAGGCCTTTGGAATCATATTTAACATAATTTATCTCCATTTCATTTAGTTTGTAATTTGTGTTTCTGTTATCATTGGTTTGATAACTAACCACCCATTGAGGCATAAGGAAGGATGAGAAAGCCATTGACAAGTGGTGCAACATTTGAGCAACAATCAAAATTGACCTCTTAAGTGGTCTCAGTAATGTTAAATCTTTCTGCTTGGAATGAGTTATCTCTACATTGCTGCCAACCTTTGGCTCATTATTTTCCAAAAGGTCTGAATTCGCAGGGGTAGTGCCAAAAATCTGAACCACTTTGAGAATCAATGGGAATAGCAGTGATGTAAGTGGTGTTTTATAAGGGCAATCCAGATACCACACTGGAAGCAAATTGCTAGCAAGATAGAGGGACAGAATTGTGAATGTAAGAATATCCACAATAACGGCAATGGCAAGATTCAACTCATGAAGGAACAAGAGGAGTCCCACAAAGAATATTGCCACAGAGAGATGAATGAACATAGGCAATAGGCCAATAATCAGAGACATATGCCATTTTTCCAAGCCCATGAACCTGAAGTGACGAATTTGGGCTCTTTCTTGAGGAGTTCCTGTAGGGACTGCTGTGTACTGATGAATCCATTGTTTTGCTACTACTGCACTGAGAGCAGTCCCAAGACTAAGAACCAGGCTTGTAAACCATAGAACATTCAATGCAACATCAAGTGGCTTTGCATGGAATGTTGATGAAGGGGTCAATGAAGAGGATGGTACCTCATTGGGTGATATACCACTCATTGCTGCCCTTTGCAAAGCCACAGATTCAACCAAAAGATGTGCATTGACTTCTCCCCAGTCAAAATCAAGCCGGCTAGAAGTTTCTACTACAAATGTAGAGAGCACGGCAGAAAAAAGAGCACCCTATATGATTTATACTTTAGCATTGCAAAGAATGAAGAGCAATTCATAAAATATTACCAAGACCAGGAGAGCATCCAGACCATCTCTCCAGTCTTCTACCCTGTCACTATCCAGTTTGTCCATTTCATCATTGTAAACTTTCCACACCCTAGCATTGGGTTTAAGTTCTTCATACATAGGGTCATCCCCATATATATTTTCGTAGTCATATATATCTCCCCCTAAACATGACAAATGTGAAGACATTGGTATTGAGCAGACTGGATATTTTCTAATACTCAAAGCCACATACCTCCAAGTTGTGCTAAGAAGCGAGAACCATAAAATGGTTTCTTGATGGATTTGGATTTCGAAGTGAGTCCATGACCACTTCCATTCCATTGGTGTTTGGTGTCTTCATCTTCCTTGATGCAAGAGCAGTGGCAACTTTGACCCGAGTCCCCTTTGGTTTCTGTCAAATTGCTTTGCTCGAATGACAATTCATCTAAAATATATCCCTTCAGCATCATGCATTGATATTCATTTACCGAAACTTACCGATGCCAGTCTCCTTGGACACGGAACTGCTCCTAATGGACTTGCCGTCCACAAAAACGGACAAGCTAAGAGGGCTGGTGTCTCCTATGGGCGTAGAACCATCCCCTGGTCCACTGGAGAGAGTTTGGGGGTCAATCACGAGTGTCAAGTCCTCATCCTCCTCAACAACCATACTCTCTCGGCTTTGTTGCAGAGAGAGGCGATTGTTCGGCGAATGAACAGGAGCGAGACTATTGGGGTTGACTTCGTTAGCAGTACTGCTGGCAGGTTGTTCGACCATGATGATAGTGGAACTGAACGAGAAGGATTTCGGTGTGAGTTTGAACTAAATATCCCATCCACACGGCAGTGCGTGAAAGCTGTAGAATAAGGCCCCAATATTATTGGAGCATATCCCACAACTATTTCTATTCGCACCAGCGGAACACCATCATTCAACCCGCCCGCGTGGAAGTGTCCTTCCACAGATTTTGACTCGTTGATCAGATCTTTCGACGTCGGAAGAATATTAAACACAATCAACGGATTGATTTGTGAATAGCAGAGAGGGGCGATGACAACGGCAAAGAAAATTGTGATCTTCAGGGACACATATGTACACCATTGGGCCACCATATCGCCCTTCTACACGATTACCTTACTCATTCTTCTTCCCCACTACGATAAAAATTCTCTGAAATGGAATGAACGAAGACAGACAGTGGACGGGTCAGCACCGAGGTCCGTAGTTGCACGCATCTAAGCATCATCAGGCCTTTCTGATCATCAAGCTTCCGCAGCTGGGATTTGAGAAGTCCTTTCGGCCGCGAACTCAACAGGAATTTGGGCAATTCCCCAGCCAGAGCTCATAAGAAGCCATAATTTCTCCAACAAAAGGGGAAAAAAGATATCGTTCGCAAGCCCGACAAGACATTGTTTGACTATGAATTCGAAGGCAACAGGAGGAAGTGGACGTTTCAGCGCCAATTAATTGGCGCCCTCAAAGCGCCTTAGCGATATTTCGGCAAATGATGACTCATATCTCGACTTGACTTGATCACCTTCCGTCATGCCCAAGGGCGCAAAGAAATCTGGCCCATCCACATCCAAATCTTCTGGATCAGCGACACCTAATACTAGATCTAAATCCGATGGGCCACCGAAGAATACGACCAAGAAGAAGAGCGGCGGCGGCGGTGGAGCGAATAAGAAGCAAAAGTTGAGCAAGAAAGAGCTAAAGGAGTTGGAGAAACAGCAGCGCCAAAAAGCATATGTTGCACCCACAAAACCTCAGCCAGTCAAACCGGATCCTTTGGATTCAACTGGGCTGGCTTATGTCTTGCCTCCGGAATTGGTCATCGTTCTGAGGAACCTGGGCAAGAAGGCGGTGAAGACTAGGGAGAAGGCCCTCGATGAACTGGACAATAGTTGGTTGAATAGAAGGGAAGACGATCAGGTGCAGATATTAGTTGATATGCTTCCAGTTTGGGTACGTCCGACGCGACATTATGTGTTGAATTGAATCTAATATACGTTCGTTCAGTTATCCCATCTTCCTCAACTTTTATTACACGCATCTAGACGTATACGCCTTGCAGCAGCAAGTGTACATCGCTCATTCATCGGAATCCCTGCCGTTCTTGACCAGATCAGGCTGGAAACGCAATCGAATATCAACTTGGAGGCCGCAGATGTCCTTGGGATATGGGCTCTGGCTGTTCACGACATCGATCCGACCGTTGCGAACGTTGCTTCAGAAAGCTGGAATAGATTTATTCAGACTACCCCTTCTAGATCCCAGATTACATCCATAACGACCTTTGCTCAACGAGCGATACTCGACCCCACTGAATTGTATACCTATCTTAATCCTCCCCCTCCTCCTCCTCCAGCTCATACTCCTACGCCTCATCTTTCTTCCAGAGGAAAAGCATCGGTGAATCAGAAGGCTACAAAAGGAAAGCAACCTCCGAACAAGGGCAAGCCTTCCGCTAACATATCTGTCGTTTCATCCCCTCTCGAAATGAGAACAGATGCTGACGAAGCCCAATCTGATTCCCTCGAAACCGATGCTGACCGTGACGCCAGAATTCGCGTCGGGGGTCTGGGAGCGTTAGCTTGGATGTTGTCGCGTATCGAACCTTCAAATGGTGTTGCCGACGAGTTATTGGTTTCGCTGGTCGAACCAAAGCTTTGGTCTTCATTAATTGGAAATAGCCCAGAGTCCTTTGGTTTCGAGCAACCTCCGGTACGCAAAGCTGCCTGGCGTCTTGTAGGTGCTGTGGGTAGTATATTGGACGCGTTGAAATCTGCTGCTGCATTGCCCGGCACGGATAGCGGGAGGGTATCGGATTTACTACACATACTGAGCACGTTTGTGCTTCACAGCGCCTGGGATGAGCTCGACACTGGTGTGCAGGGGATCATGTGGCAGCCACTGTTAAGATTTTTGAAAGGTACGCTTGTCCTTCGGCTTCCCTTCTTTTCAAATTTGACGCGATCCTTTTTGTCTTTTTTTTGTGGCGAATTTGCAGAGAACCCTGAAGCTTGGCAGTGGGAAATAGAATATACAGCTTCTCATTCCCAACCCGAATCTTCAAACTTGAATGATACTGACTCCGATAGCGACTTCGGAGATTCTGATTCAGGCTCGGATTCCGACGAGGGCGAGGGCGAAGCAGATACCTCGGCTTCGGCACCTGATACCTCACGTCAAGCTGTGTCGTCAGCGTACCAGTCTTTTCTATCGTTCCTCGAAAGAGGGTGCAACGGTTCGCCTGTACAGGCGTATCCAGCCGTCGTGGTCGTCCTTTCGACGCTTCCGTCGAGCATCCTACTATCAACTACTGCTGTACCCGAACCTTCCGAACCTTCGCCACCACCCTTTTCCTCCCTCTTTGACGCGTTCTGGGCGGCTTTGGATCCTCAACCAGCGGATAATAGCAAACTTACTCCTAACCGTGTATTCTCAGGACCTGGAGGGGACAGAGCGGCGAAAGCCTTCGTCGAAGCTATCCTCGAATGTGTGGTCTTCCTCGTGCGGCGAGTACGCTCCTCGCATTCTCCTGAAACGCACGCAATCCTGCCGGACGCACTGGCCAATCTCGTCCGCATACAAATCGAGCGTGTTTGGGCGGAGGTTACTACTATCGCTACCGGAGAGGCGAAGCAGAAGCTCAGGAGGCTACGGATAGCTCCTGATGTTGTCGGTTCAGCATTTGGAAGAGCTTTGCGCGGGTTGAAGGGCTTACCTGAAGTGGAAGGGTCATCGAGTTTACACGATGATATTTGGCAGTCGGTTGCACAGCTCATCAAGGAAAACGCTCTTAGCGCCGCTGGCGCTGCGGAAAACTCCAAGGAGCTTTCCTCCCTAGTGTCGAGCGTGCTGCACGCGCTTCGTACGGACTCTTCGGATGCGTCACTCTCTCACCTACTTCTTCTCGATGTTTTCAGTATCACTCTGGACAGATGCGTGCAAGCTGTCGTTGACGCCGAGTCGCCGGCAACGGGAAGTTTGGGAGCGTTATCCCTCCTGACGGAGCTTTTACGAACTTTTGGATTCGATCTTGAAGGGAATGTGTCGATTTCCGCAGCGGGTGACATCGATGTGATAACCAAAATTGACACCTTTGTTGTACAGAATGTGTTCAAGCTCCTGCTACTATGCTCGCAAAGTCAGTCTCAACAGGGGGAAGAGGGTCTCAGTCTTCTTGCGGTCTATTTGGTTCAGCGGGAAGCGTCCCAAGGGTCACTTCTCTGGATTTCTTTGCTCGAGCAGGTCGTTGACGATTTGCATTCACATTCAAGTGATGTAGCGACCGTGTTAGGACGGCTACTGGCATTACTCGACTTGATATGCTCAAGGCGGGGAGGACGGGGGGTTATGGAACGGCTGAAGCCCGCCACGAATGACCTTGATGAGATTCTCTTCGGACTCGCGGAGGGCGCTGTTTCCACTCCTTCCTCGTCCTCGTCTACGGTTTTAACTCAACTGCGCAAGCTCCTCTCTCTATCCCATACTGCCGGAGGTCTTTCTCATCCCCTCCTCACCACCTCTGGCCTCGTCCGACTTGTGGATATGCTCATTGATCGTTTTGGCGAGGGAACGGAAAGTTTGTTGGGAATTGGGGGATTCGAAGCTGACGATGAATATTTGACCGGGTTGGACAAACTGGATCGGCTTTTGGTCCTGATCGAGGTGGTTCTGGAATCCCCGGTATTTTTGCAGCCTCTTTCCGATTCCAATGTGCCTACATCTTCATCCTCTTCCACGCTACCCCCTACGACGAAGATTCCCCCGAGTGTATTCCTTCTCGCTCATATCTTACCTCGTTCTTCGCTCCTCTTTGAAGCGAAGTCTGAGGATGCTGGAAATCTGGTTCAACGTATCGAGAGCGTTTCTACTCAAGCGCTGCGGATCTGGACGGCGTCGACGAAGACTCGTGCGTCTAACAATACGGAACTCATGTCCGTCGTGTATTCGACTATTATTTCGAAACTCCGAGTCCTGCTCGCCAATACCGGATCAGCGTCCCGGTGTAGTGCAGAAGACGTTGTCGAAGCTTTCGATGCACTGCGGGGGTCTATGAAGTCTCTGGGCTCCCCTCGATCAATGAACAATCCTATTGAAGCCCTCCTTCCATCACAAGCTTCACTCGATACGTTACTCGATGGACTCAACGGCGCTCCCATTGATGGAAGCTTGGGTGTTGTTGATGAACTTGCAGGTTACGCTTCTCTGTTCAGCTCGTCAGCTGCCCCTTTAGCATCCAACGGCAACCCCCAAATTTATGCTCGATACGTCCTTGCTCTCCTGCGAATCATCTTCGATGACTTGGGACTTGCAAGAAAGCTCTTTGCGGACGGGACAGGAGCAGCTCCTTCGAATTCTTGGTGGATTCTTCGACACCTGTTGGCGCTGGGTGTGTATGCTGAAGGCGTGACTATGGTTCCTGCTGCTTATACCAGCAGCCCGCTTTTCGGTGACGACGATACTCCTGATCGGAGTCGACGATGTAGGGAGATTGTATCAAAGGTACAGCAGATTGTGGCCTATGTCTTTGCGTCTGCGGAAGGAGCGGGAGCTGGAGAGTGGAGAAAAGATTTATGTCGGACGCTCTCTGCGAGAAATACCAATATCTCTAATCCATCCCTTCCGTCCATCGCCACTTTTATCTTTTCTATCATCCGCTCAGCCACCCAAACCGATTCCTACCGTGATTGTCGAATCGTTAGAGAAGTCTTATTCCGCATCTTCGAGACAGGTATCGGTGGAGAGAGCATTTCGGAAGAGGAAGCAAGCTTGTGGATCCAATACGCGAGAACGATTTCTGAACCCGAAAAGTCCGCGCGGGCACCGTTGACCGGAATCACGATTCTATCGACCCTTGTAGCAAACCTTCCTTCCTCCTTGTCTTCTTCCTTCCCTCGGCTCGACCGCTATCGAAACGAACTCGCTTCTTCTCTCCTCGGCGTACCCCTCTCCCGTGCGACTTCAGAAGGATTGCGAATCCTGTTGAAATTGGTTGTGGGTACAGCGCCAGATGTCGAAAGCGAGGTGGAATTTTTACCAGTTCAGAGGGCTGTGAATGTAATGAAAGCATGTCAGAAATGGGTTGAGGGAGGTGCGGAGGATGACGACGAAGAGGATGAAAGTGACGGGGATAGTATGGAGGAGCTTGAGAGCGCCATGTCCTTGACGTTTTTCCACTTTGCTCCGATTCTACAGAACGTTCCTGGAAGTCACTGGCAATTTATATTCGATGTACTGGAGAATAACATTGAGGTGAGTTATCTGTGTATTTTTTTCCCTTCTCAATCCCCTAAAACTATTGTGCTTTAGAATTGTGAAATCAAGTTCAACTCTCCTAGGCCAAGGTTGAACCCTTCCTCTCTCCAACTTGTCACACTTGCTCGTACTCTCCGCCTCATCGGCCATATCCAGGATCTCGCCTCGACTAACAAATCTTTAAGGGCAGAATGGGCTGAAAGACGAGATGGTGTTATGAAGGGTGTTCGGGATCTGCTCTTGGGTGACGGCACAGACGAAGAAGTTTCAGTAGAGGCCAGCTCGGATATGGGTTCGTGGTCAATTCCTGAGAACGTTTGCCGCAAACTTGTGCTGGAGCTAGTTGCGAATTACCTTCCGGATGAATTGGTTGACAATGAATCCTTGCCAAAGGTACGTCTTCTGCATTGCATATTTCCCGCACAGCGTAACGTTTATACACTCGAACTCGCAGATGTGTCATTTACTTTCCTACGGTCCTTCTTCCGCTTCGTTCTCTCCCTCGTCAATAACGTCGCTCTTTTCATCTGCTACTATCTCCCCGCTGGTCCAACACCACCAACTCGCCTACCAGATACTTCAGAAAGCCGCCCTAAAGCGAACCGAGCATTTCGTTATGGAAGCCGGATTGGATACGGAGGGCATCTTCAAGGCAAAACTGCCAGACGAGTTGATGGTTTTACTGTCACGAACGATAAACCTAGACTTGGACTATGACGATGTGAGTGCGGACAGGGAGCACGAACAGGTACGTGTTGCTCTTCGTTGCTCTTCGGCAGTGCTGAGGCGAGTCCATTAGAACGTTTTTGTGTATCTACTGGGATGGATGCTTCTATTCGATCTTTTCGCGGATACTGTAAGTCTCTTGACCTCCTTTCCTATCGTTACGGACTTTTTTGACATTCCGTTATCAGTCCATGAAAGTCCGAATGAGTTACATCGAACAACTTCGCAGCTCAGGCGTGATCGAACGACATTTCATTCCGAACATATTCGGACTTTTAGGTATCGATCGCGGGATCGTGAAGGCATTTAAACTTGATATATGGGGCGTTGACAAGTTCTACGTGCAGTGTATGTTGAACCTTTTCTTCTGAGCTCCGATCAATATTAAATATTCATTTAGTTTATGAGACCGGGTCCCTCTGCGGCGTTCAAACTTTTGCGGCTCATCTATACTACCGCGCTCTTCTCACCGTTCCATCTCTTATCTATACCTGGGTCCTGGATTGCCGTGATCGACAACTTTCCTCAGCAGTCGCGACCTACACTTCCTCGCATTTTTCACCTGTTCTTATACGTACCGAACTTGACCATGTCAAAAGCCCTGAGGCACAATCGGAACTTTCAACCGATGAGAATCAGCTTACTGTCAAAGTTGCTTCGGGAGCAGTCAACGAAGTTACGGCGTCGTATTTAGTAGACGAGCAACAGCTGGAAATTCGGTTAAGGATTCCCGGCGATTGGCCCTTACATCGTATCGAAATCAGGGATACGAAGAAGATTGGTGTGGACGATAATCGATGGCGCTCGTGGATTTTGGCCGTCCAACAGACTATTTGGGCTCAGGTGAATTGTTCAGTTTCGCCTATACAGCACGTTCAACTAACAAATGATTGACCAATAGAATGGGCGGATCGTAGATGGCCTGGCCTTGTTCAAAAAGAACGTGACAGGTCACTTTGCCGGACAAGTGGAATGCGCGATCTGCTATTCGTAAGTTCCTTCCAACCTACTGTAAGCTCTAACATGTTCTGATAATAACGTATGCCGACAACAGACTTATCAGTGTCATGGACGGGTCATTACCGAAAAAGCCATGTAATACATGCAAAAACAGGTTTCACGCCGCATGTCTATTCAAGGTCCGAGGAGTTTTTCTATTTGAGTGACACTGATTTGAGAATTTTTTTTTTTTTCTTTGCAGTGGTTCAACACGAGTCATTCTTCGAGCTGCCCCCTTTGCCGCTCAGATATTTTACATTAGCATCACATCTGTAGCCTCATACAATCAGTTTTCGACGATGAAAGAGCATTTGACGTGACAATATGCGCCCTTTGGCCTTTGAATTAACTTTCTGGATCCTGAGGATCTTCAACGGTGGCTAGCGTTGACGAAACAAATGTTCTTTATCGACGAATGGTCAGTTTCCGGCGGCGGACGAATGCTATGTAAAATTCGGGTCAAGCAATGACAAAGCCGTCGGGGAAGTATCAACATTACAGAACTAGTGCTCCCAGGCGACATGCTATCGTCTTCGCAGCTAATTGAAGTTAATTAACCTACAAAGACTCTCTTTTATTCATGCTATTAACCCATGGCAAACAACGTACAGTGTAATTAGACACCAGCATTGGACAGTTGGAATTGCGGTCCCCTTGCGATAGTAATCTTTTCATCGAGCTGAGATACTGCAGACTGTTTGCCATACATGATAGAAGATTGATTTTTACAGGCTGTCCTTCGAACGTGGTCACTGGCCAGCCTCAGAAAATGGGACTCGTGGACCTGTGATACTTTGGTGGTATCTTTATTGCGACTCCATCGCCGCCTACAAGATTTTGACAGACAGAATCTTGCTGTGCCTCACATGCTCACTCGCACTGTGAGATTGCTTAATGAAGGGAAAACATGTCATCAAGCATGCTGCAGATGCCATATCTTTTGGCCAAAATTTTGAGATCATTGCCTTTCTCCTACACACGTACCCTTGTAGTAGCAACTTCCCTCGATACAACTTTTCTCATCCAGAACCATCATCGTAATGAGTGTTAACATTGACATTGCCCAAATTTTACAGGAAGTCCGCATCTCACTACAAGTCGTGAACAATGCGATGGTAGAAAGGAAAAGGCAACGCGAGCATGCTCGTCTCATCGTCTATCAGGCATTGTCAATCCATCCAGCTCTCGACAATCTTCAATTGCCCTCTCCTTTTGACAGCTCTTTCAGGAAACTTTTCGCCATCTATTCACCATCTCCTCGCTCAAAGTCATGGTTAAAGAGACTATTTTCCGGTATGTGACTCAAGCAAGTTACTTGTCGAATTGCCTTACATCGATCCCTAGGACAAAGAGATAAACATTTCAAAAGATTGGCACCCCTGGGGACGATAGGTACACGCGCGACGATAATGCTGATATTATTGTGGATTATTGGGAATCAATTAGAAGATGGGGCGGTTGAGAACCTCATTTCGAAAGTCTGTGAATCAGGAATTCAACTTAGAGCGACGACTCGTCCTCAAAATGTCGTGGGACAAGAAGCGACAGATTTAGCGACAGAAATCGCCAAATTGAGATCGGTTTTCGTTAGTTTGCGGAAGACGATCAAGAAAAAGCTGCCTCTGAAGCAAGGTAAGGATTTTAGGCGCTATCGTTCGCTACGATTTCTCTCATCTCGCTTCTTATGCAGGCTACAATCCGTTCCAGGGTATTGATTTCGATGCCACAGACGAGATGCCACGTCCGCTGAACGGTCTTTCGTGGCCTCACACCCTCCCGGAACACCAAATAATTCCGTACAATATCTGCGACGATCCTGACCTTCTCCTGCATCGAGTAGCCTCAGGGTCGGTTCTCATTCCGGAGTCCAAGCTGACAGAGCTTGTTGTTAACTGGGCTACAACTTATTATCGGCTTGGGAAAGACGTCAGCCGTGAGGAAGACTTCGACGAGAAGGCATACTGGAATGCCCACTGTCGATGTGACCACAATGGAAGTGTTTGGGCTGAATGACGGTCAATATGTCATAAGGTTTCGCGGTTTGTTACGAAGAACCGATGAGACGAGGCCAGTTCAAGAGAGACACGCGTCACTGGGCAGTTTTCTGGATTTCGCCAATGCTATAGATTCCGTTGAGTCAATGCACTTATCCTATTATCGTTTAGTTTCTCGTATATAAAATGCAATGAGGCAGAAACGTTGCCCTCGGCTCCGAAGTTTTACCTACCGCGATAGTGGTTTAGTGGTTTCCACTGTTTTTTTTAATTTATTTTTACTGGCTCAAGTTACACTGAACTCCACGTTCCAGCTGCGGGGGGCGTGGTCGGTCCATTCATAGACTGCCGAGACCGTGATTCACGTTTTCATTAATCATGTCGCAGGCTGCTCATTTCTATACTATTCATACAGCCGTTTGCAAAAAGTTTTGCCCACTCGAGCTTTCAACAGCTGTTTATCTGTATTTACTCATCCTATACATTTCGAGGCCCAGGCCCACCAAATCGTATGGAACCACCATCCGACGATGGGTCCGTCGCTATCTTCGGGCATACCGGCACTTGAATTATATAGGAATCCTGTCAAAATACTAAATACAAATAAACAGTGGTTGAAACTCGAGTGGGCAAGACTTTTTGCAAACGGCTGTAAATCCTAATCAAGATTCAACGAAATACCATCACACGCAAGTTGATCGGCGCAGTGGATTGAGAGTAGTTCTCGGGGTTAATATAAAGGCCTTCGTGGGCTCCTTCCTCATCATCTTCCACAGCGTATCCCGATGATAAATCCTGGAAATCTCGAAAATTCCAGCTTCAGCAAGTTTCGTAGAATTGGATGGATTTTTGGAAACCGAAGAACCAAGGACGAGCAAAGGGATGCGGTTTATCGTGCCCTATCTGTTCATTCGGTATTGGACTATCTCCGACCAGCAAAGTCCCAATTCGAAGTCCCGCAAGCCGCTCCTCATTCTGAAAGCCTTGCAGTATTCTTATCTCAGACTGGTTTGTACTTAACTTTCTGAACCCGCTCGCCAGGATGTAATTTAGAATTTGCCAATTGTCTGTGCAGCTCAATATTCTCATTTTAAGCGTATTACGGAGCTTCTCGATCCTAACGGAGCCCAGAAGGCAAGGACAATGCTTCTGATACTCTGGACGATCGGCCACTCTCTCCCCGATATTTCCGTTCAGATGCTTCTTTCCACGGTTGTGGAAGACGGTTTGAGAAAACTCGGAGATCCGAAGTGGCCATGCTCGTTGGCCACACTAAGTTCTCTAAATTGGATGATCGTCAGTTTGGCAAACATGATACAGGAAAAACCGCCTTTACCCTCAGGTAGGCCGATTCGCGTATCTCTTTTTGCGAGACTATGGAGGTGGGCTCATGGAATTCAGTTGTCGAAGCTTCAAAGGATGCCGCCATAGTCACACTTTCTCTCAAACCCCCGACCCATCAATTAGAAGATACTCAGCAGTTGGAATACGACATCCGCGATGATCCTCTCCTTCTTCTCTATCCAGTGAAAGAAACTGGTATGGTTATCATGCCGCAAAACCAGCAAACTCTACAAATTATGCGTTGGATGGTCTCCGACCTCGGCTTGGGCAAAAACCTCTCATCAACTAGCGAAACCGATAGTAATGCGATCTGGAATACTGTCATCCCCTTGAATAAATCCGGTGATGTCGACTCGCTGTCAGATACCGCGGTCAATTCTACTAGAAGCGGCCGCGTGGATCAATCGCCCCTCGGAGTGACCGAATTGGACCCTCCTGCTGCCTCACGTTCGCCAGCTTCCAATTTGACTGATTTTGATCGCGAAAGAGCTCTATATGTCCAGACTGAGAAGTTGGATTACTCCTCTCCGACGAGCGAAGATCGGACACAGGCTCCAAATATGCCTCACACCTCAGATTCCTTTGGTACAGCTCGCGAGCCTGAGGAGCTTGAACCTCCCGCTGCAGTTAACTTGAATGCAGCCCTACTAGATCTCACTCTGGAAGACTCATCAAGACCAGAAACAAGACCTTCTAACTCATCCGTCTCGGCCAATATGAGTGAAAGTCTGAAAGTCCGTGCAGAAGAAGAGAAAGATGAGGAGTCTCTTGACTCCAAAGATTTTACAGAACAAACTACAGGGGAAGGGTACAAAGAGAGTGAAGGAGGTCAGCAGATCGAAGAGGAAGATTCAGAGGGAAGCGGCGAGGAGGAAGAAAGAGAGGGGAGCTCAGCCTCAGTGTCTAGAGATGATATATCTTTGCACAGTCAAGCATCAATGCGAGAAGAACGACGAAGAATTAGCAGCTCCTTCACTCAGGCCTCTTCCGAAACTCGCTACACTCGGACACAGCTGGCCGCTCCTGTAATAGAACACAGGTTCATATCATTTACATACGGAGCCAGAGCTCAGTCTTCGTCCTCCGCTTATCGCTCGGTCGAGAGCCAGTCGATGAGTCGCTCCTTTAGAAGCACTCACTTGGAGTCAAATAGTCTCAGCCCAAGTTCTTCCTCGTTTCAAGGCATAGAAGGAATGAGGTCTCAAGGATCTCGGTCCACACTTAGTGCTGACGGTGTCATAAATCCCCTAGGCAATAATACTAACACTTCCTTAAGGTAACTCTGGCATATCATGGCCTTGCAATAACTGCCACTAACAAGTTTCCTCCCTCCTTTCTGCCTCCCAGCCTTGACCTACCCGGAGAGTTTCGACAGCTTCGATCATACTCGACAAGAACTGGGATCCAGAGAGCCCAAGAAGGACACGTATCTCATTCTGACCTCACAGATGAAGGTGCTGAAACCAGACGGCACTTTGGTTCCCCTCAGTCAACTTTTTCTTTTACTTGGCAGACTCCGAATCAGTCTGAATTTGGACGTGGTGGCTCATAAAAGAGGATTTGTTTACTGTATATTCCAAGTCCCGATTTGCTGCGTTTACGGTACAAATTAATGTCAGATACGTGCAATGTTTATGGGTTCATAAATAAGATAGGAGGCTGCATGATCAGTGACAAATTCGGTGTATATATGAAGTCTTTGATGATTGCAGGGCATCGTACATACCCGTACATACCGCTGGCGTCACCTGAGCATCACCCGGCGTCACCCCTTAAGCATCACTGCAGCAGCTGCCGTCACTTCGACTTAACAGAGTCCACTCTTTTAAGGTTTACAGTTTGATGTTTTACAAGATCTATTTCAGTTGCGTAGCAAAACTACCACAACGGCCATTGAATAAAAAACAAATCTTGTCTCAGTACTGAGGCCCTTGCAGAAGATAGCCTTGGCCTCCGATCGCAATTGCGATCGTCAAGAGTTTTGACAGACAGAATCTCTTCTCCTAAATCTTTATTGCTTGAATTTTAACTTGAGTATACAGCATACTACATATCAAACTCACCATAATCAGAATGGTTTTATTTTCTGGATTTTTTTGTAGGTTCCCTTCCAGTTTATCAATATGATGTCCATGTTCACTTCCAGCTCAGGCTTCTGTAAAGAGCAGTGTCACATCCTTGATATCTTCTCCAATGCCTGCAGATGGTGATATCTCCAGAGGTCTATCAATATTTGCGCCCCTTTCCTTTCAGTCTTTCCCCCAGAAGAGCTTAATAGGAAATTACAAGTCCGGAATGTAATGGAGGAATCATCTTGCAAAGAGACTTGACCATTTTCTCACGGTCTTTCACAGCTTGATATATCGAATTTTATCCCCATATTTGGACTTGTCACTTTTCGTGACTTGCATTATTTGTGTGACTTTCCAACCACCACAATCTCCTTCCTCCGTTTCCCTCTGTGCTTTCTCATGTAACTCCGTGCACCCTCCCCTCTTATCGCCCTTTCTCCCGCTCCCTTTAATTTTTACCTTTTTTTTTTTTTCTTTCTCTTTGCTATGTCGCCGCTTCTTGACATTTATTCTCTGTCACTTGGCTGTCATTCTCTTCCTGTCATTCTCTTCCTGTGGTCCTTGCTGTTCCTGTCATCGAGAGAATGGCAGTAAAGGGCAAACACCTGAGAATCTCCCTTAGGAAATCACTTTTTTGGCTATCCCGAAAGGGTATCTGATCAACTATCACTCCCACCCACTTAGTGTCAAACCCTGGCTAGAGCTTCACCCAAAGCCCCTCTTTTGTATTACTACACTCCCACTATGTATCTGAATGTGTAGGATCCATCAGGTACAAAATGGCTGAGTACCAGAGGGTGGCCGACTTGTGGGTAAGTGATAGTATTCCAAACTTGTACATCAGTATAAGCGTCCGGACTCGTAGATGCCACATGTGCAGTGTGATGGCCCACATCCCCCAAGTCCTGATACTATTCACCCCCCAGTTCCATATTATTATCCATATCCTATATCCTACCCACCTCCTATCCAGTATCCTCCTTCCATTCTCCTTCCTCATCCAGTAGACCAATCCCATGGTTTTAAGTCTCAGGAAAAAAAGCCAGGGTTATCCAAGAAAAGATCAGCTCAAGGTTATTCTCAGGGACCTCCCTGGAAATCTGTTTGTTTCATACTACTGTTGCATTTTGAGCACTTCGTAAGGGGTGGGACAGTGGGACAAATCATACGAAATTTATTTTTTGTAAGTGCCTGTCGGACACCGGGACATGAAGGAATTTACAAAATTTAACTACTATAAAAGGCTAAGCGCCCATGGGTGCCTGGGAAAAATTTTGTAAGAGCTTGATTGGACACTGGACAGGGTGGGACATTTCATTTCATAAGATGCCCTGCGGACACAGGACATATGAAGTGCTTAAAATGGGACAGTACTCTCCTGATGAATATGAGCCTTCAAGCTCTCAGTCTAACTCTAATAGTGAATCTAACCCAGTATGTTCAGTTCAAGGACCTGGTTAATGGAAAATGGGATTGTCGGCCACAAGGAGACTGGTTCATGGATATTTCCTATCAAACCTTTTGGGAAGCTGAGGAGCTGGCTGTTCACTGGCCATGTAAAAATCGCAGTGGCAGGCAGGTGCAGGGTCACTCTCCTGATGTTTCTAGCATTGCAAAAGGGCAGAGAAGCACTTATAAATGTTTTGGGCATATAGAATGCAATAACAAAAGGTGCACTGTTGTCATCCAGTCCAACACCTGAAGCGATACAAAGCTTGCCACTCAGCTGAGAGAAGAATGCAGCTGTGGAGGTAAACTGTTACATTATCCCTATCCAAACACTTCCTGTTTTATTCAATGGGCTAATGGGTTTGCTGGTGACTAGCTTTGTAAGTTTTATCTCTTCATCTCAAGAAAGATGAACAGTAGGAGGCTTGGCTTGGGATAATTATGGGGCTGAGTTCCATTATAGTATTGGCCTGCTAGTCACCAGCAATCCAAAAGCTGCACCTCCTGCACTTGAAACACAGTGAATGGAATGTCTACAGCTGAAATCTCATAAGTACTCATCCATTCTGGACAGATGGGTCACTATTGTTCTCAGAGTCTTGGCAATACAGATTAGGGCTTGGCACTGTACTGTATATGGGCACAGCTGTATTTAATACAGGTCGTAAGTTAGCCGGTTCACCATAGCCATATTGTAAAATTCAACATCAAGGACAATACAGTACAGGAACGGGTCGTATACTGTCCGTATACAGTTGTACACCTGTGAAGGAAAAAATTCTAAGGAAATGGCTATTAGTGATTGATCGGTCAAGTCATGCACTATAAACCGCTCTGTAGCAACCAAATCCCCCGTCTGGGTGAAATTGCAGTACAAAGTGGTTGTAAACTGAGTTCATGATTAATGGCTTTCAGTCTGCCATGGGAATGACTACATGATAAGATATATTCATCTGCATTTAGTTCTAATACACAAAACGGTTAGAACATTCACCTTTCCTTTCTTAATATACCTTCTGTTTTCTGCATACTTCTTTTATTCTCATCAAATGGTATAAATAGTAAAGCTTATGTGCAGTAATGACACCTTTTACTTATGGCGAATTACAGTTTATTTAAGTTTACAACTTCCATGAACTTACTGATTAATAAAGTGATTGACACGAGAGCTCGACTTTCACAATGTCTGATGAGTAAGCTCATCATCTCAAATGCTATTCAAAGAGTAAACTTTCATCAAATCTTAGCCACAGTGTTGTAAGTGGCTGTGCCAACACACACACACACAAAAATATAAACCAAAAATCCCGAGTTGAGAGTTACTCCACTAGCAAGACTACTGTCCTCACTGAGCCAACTCCTGAGCCACCAATGCGCGCCAGGATGCCTGGTCTACCCCACTCCATCAACACTTGTGACTCCACCTTGAGTACTACCAAGCTCGGTACCAAACACACCCATCCTGGGCCCACCATTGGCATAAATGACCTACAACACAGATAGCTTGTGTGGCGGCTGCGGATCTGCCCATAAGTAAGTCCATGCCGAGGAGGGCATAGGGGAAATATCTGATTGGGATGTGATGAGGCCCTAAAGGAGAGGTAGATGATGCAGAGGAGGAGGGGCAGAGGAAGGGCATTGAATCAAAGGGTGCTGGTTATCTGGAGGAGAGGTTAATGGGTGTACATGAGGAGTGAGGGACGTACGATGATTGACCCGCATGCTACAAGCAACTGCCATGTGTAATCTGAAGATTCATGTGCAAAGGGATTTTCTTCCTGTTCATTGGATATTCAACTAATCAGTGATCAGAGCAGGGACAAGTAATTATGGATATATACTAGAGCATAATTATCTCAAAGATGAGATTCAACCCTCCGCCTTTAGAATTTAATGAATTCCATTGGTTGCAAAGACATGAACCTGCTGTATTAGGAAGAAGCTGGACCATAATTTCCATTTCTCCACAGATACTAATCTGAGCCCCAAAGTAGATGAATCTCCGAAACACACCTCAAATTTCTTAGAAATGGCACCGCAGAAATAAACAGCTTTATACGGGCTTTTGAGATTCATGAGCATTTACAAGTGCATGAATTGGAATGGGCGAAGTAAATGCACTCACTGTGGCTTACTTGACACATAGTGGGCCAACACTAACGCATGGCGCGATTCATGCCCTTTTCAGTCTGGAACAAAGTACCTCGCGGATCCTCAATCATCGATCATCAATGTAATTGAAACTAACTTAAATTGTATAAATTGCAAAAATAAGATCAATTTAAAATTGCCTGCCTTGGATCAGGCACAGAATGTCAGAGCAGAAACTCAGCATTCCACTCTCTCCACTCATAAATAACAACAGAACAAAGTTCACGACCTCTTAGTTTGTGTCAGTAGCGGCGAGGCAAATAAGTGGCTTGGCCTTAGCTAGGAGATTTTTATAATGGACTGGTAAGCCAACACTAGTGAAGAGGCGGCACTAATTACGAGTGCATGGAATGGAATGTCAAGTTTCTGCTCTGACAATTCTGTGCCTGATCCAAGGCAGGCAATTTTTAATTGATTTAAATTTTGCAATTTATATGTTTTAAGTTAGTTTTCATTACATTGATGATCCAGGATCTGCGAGGTATGTAATTTGTTGCAAGTACTGAAAAGGGCATTAGTCCCGCCACACGTTAGCGTTGGCCCACTTTGCGTCAAGTATTGAAACCAGAGATTTGGTTAGAAATCACATGACTGTATGTATTTTCTTGATTTTCGCTGCTATAGAAGTCGTAGTGAAAGATGTGTCATTCACGTGATGTTTGTTGCGCCACCTGCGGGAACGTTTCACCGGTCTCGAATAAGGTCCATACTACGGAAACTTTTGCCATGTCGCTAGTGCTTCTGCTCTAATTGCAAATGGGGCTAGTTTGAATGTTTGAATAAATGCAGCATATCGCGGAGAATCTGTGTCAACAGGTGATATGGATGATGTACTAGTATATTTTTTTTTTTTGACTCTTCATTACTGCAAGTAAGACTATGTACTAAGGAGCGGGGAGCACAATCGCTAGTTGTACTCCGTTCGCCGGGGGTTTTTCTATGTGTGGGTGCCCGTGGGGTAATTGTAGCTACTGGTCGTGTGTGTATCGTAGATGTGGGTGTACTAGTATATATAGGTCCATACAGAGGCCGTTTGACCTGACCATCCAAAAATGACGTTGTATACTGTGCTGATCTCTCTGTCATTCTGCTACTTGGCTGGACTAGCTCTCTACCGACTTTTCTTCCATCCTCTTCACAAATATCCCGGTCCAGTACTTGCAGCAATGACCAACTGGTACGAAATATTTTACAATCTCGTTCTGGGAGGAGAGTTAGTGGCGAAGATTGAGAGATTGCATGAGCTCTATGGTGTGCTCTTCGACGTTTCCTGGAGAGACGTCCGATTTTGATTCAGTCTTTCAGGTCCTGTAGTTCGAATCGGCCCTAACAAGGTCAGTTAACGTCCGCTCGCATACTACATAGACATGCTATTTCTTATACAAAATTCAGTTGCACTTCAACGACAGACGCGCCTACCATGATATATACAGCAATGGAAATACATTGGTTAAGGAACCACGACTCTATCGCGGAATTCTCATTCATGCACCCGAATCATCTGTGGCCCTCAGCGATGTCCAACAGTCAAAGAATAGAAGAACCCTGTTGGCACCGTCGTTTTCGCGTCAGGCGGTGATGAAGCTTGAATATACAATTCAAGAGAAGGTATGTTACTTCGATCCAGTGAACACTGCTTCAAGTTAATTTTCATACTAACGACAGCGCATACTAGGTGGACCAATTAGTGGCTTTACTTGAACAATACTACCGCTCTCAAGAATCCGGCGTATTGCCATCGGTTGCATACCGCTCTCTTACCACTGATGTGATCACCGAATACTGCTTCGCAAATTCTGCGAACACACTTTCCTATCCAAACTTCGCCCATCCGATCGCGCAAGAACCAGCGAATGCCATAAAAAGAGTGTGGATTCAAGCATATTTTCCTTTTGTTATCCCCCTATTAGCAAGCATACCGCAAGAATTCATCTTATGGCTTTTTCCCAGATTCAGGACTTTTGTGGACGTGAAAGCAAGATATGAGCAACAAATTGACAACTTTATGAAAAATCCAGAAGACCTGACAACTGCTGAGCATGAGACGATTTATCATCATCTTTTGCTACCAAAAGACCCAGAGCTTCGACCATCGAGGACATCACTAATCCATGAAGCCTTTCTACTTGTTAGTGCCGGAAGCGATACGGTCGCGCAGGCGTGCACCATTGGAACATATTTTGCACTCCAGGATCATTCAATTCGTTCCAGGCTTACTGAAGAGCTTAAGGAAGCCTGGCCTGATAAAGATAAACCACTCAGTTTCACTGTGCTCGAGAAGTTACCATACCTAGTAAGTGATGGGCCACTTTGGCAATTTTGTTTTTGCGTAACGACGAGTATTTTACAGACTGCATTTATCAAAGAAGCGCTCCGCATGGCCATCGGTAGTATCCACCCTTTGCCTCGAGTTGTAGGTGATGAAACACCAGAGATATATGGTCTGAATTTACCTCCTGGCGTAAGTACTATGGTTACAGTATTCTTAGAAGCAAGAAGTTAATAACTGTCGTCTCTGCAGACTATCGTCGCGATGAGCCAATATTTCATGCACATGAACCCCGAGGTATTTAATAGCCCACATACTTTCAATCCGGATCGTTGGCTAGTTGAGAATACAAGCGAGATGATGGGGGATCTTGTTCCGTTTAGTAAAGGACCTCGTCAATGGTAAGTTACTGAAGATTCTGACGATGAATGTGTGACTTACTTACTGACAAACATCCAGTTTGGGAATCAAGTACGGCAATGCATTCTATCTGAAATTCCTGTTTTACCTTTCAGTTCAGTCTAGCATGGAGCGAACTCTACTTGATCCTTGGAAATATCTTTCGAAAACTCGATTTATCGCTCGTCGGTGAGAACATGTATGTCTATGCTCCAATTCTCAAAGATGCAGTAAATTCTAATGGAACGCAATCAAAACACAGGGAAGGTGATTTGAAACTGGGAAAAATGCTGGATTATATAGTTCCATTCTGGGTAAAATCGGAGTATAAAGTGTTTGTCAACCGGGTTCATGATTGATGGCTTTCAGTCCTGCTTTTTTACCCACCCTTATGTACCCTTGCCTCATTCTTGTCGTCTTCCATCTCACGTATTTACATACATTACGCTAGTGCCGGCTTGAGCTTGACGCCCTTTAGGGTAACTCACAAGAGTGCATGAGCGACACAACAAATCCTTAGTTAACGAATACACGCAGATCTCGGCTATAACGCACAAAAATACACCGGTAAATCAAAAGTAGTGATCTATTTGACAAGATCATTTCTCTAAACCTAGTTCCCCAACCTCTGTCCAGTTCCCCATCTATGCCCAAAAGTCGTATTGGGATTCGCACCTTCCTCCGCCCTCGCTCTCGGCGGAACAACATTCACGCCTCCACCCGAGTTGAGTGTTCTCCCAGTAGTAGAGCTGCCGTCCTCACCGAACCAACTCCTCAACCACCTTGGAGCTCTACCCCACTCCGTTAACACTCCGCCTTGAGTACCACCAAGCTCGGTACCAAACACACCCATCCACCATAAATGACCTACGATCGCGCCTGGAATAGCTTGTGCAGCGGCTCCGGGTCCGGCCATGAGTAGGTCCATGCCGAGGAGGGCATAGGGGAAATATTTAATTGGGATGGTGATGAGACCGTAGAGGGATGTTTGGGCTCCTGGAGGAGCGAGGTTGGAAGAGAGGTAGACGATGCAGAGAAGGAGGGGGCGAAGGAAGAGCATTGTTTGGAGGGGAATACTAGTTATCTGGAGGAGAGGTTAGTGGGTGCATGTGTAGAGGTGAGAGACGTACGATGATTGACCCGCACGCCACGAACAACTGCAATGCGTAATCTGAGGATTTGCGTGCAAAGGGACCGTCTTCAAGTTCGTTGGATGTTCGACTGGGTGGAGTTAGCGCTAAGAAGAACGATATGATAATGATGAACACATACTAGAGCATAATCGTCTCAAAGATGAAACTCAGTCCTCGGCCTTTAGAATTTGGTGAATTCCGTTGGGTCGCAAAGAGATGAACCTGCTGTACTTACTTCCTAGGAAAAAGCTGGACCATATCCGCCATATCTACACAGATAATCTCAGCCCCAGACTGTACATATCTCGAATCTACACACACCTCGAATTTCGTAGAAACAGCACCCCAGAAATAAACGACTTTATACGGGCTTATGAGGTTCATGAACACCGGAATCGATACTGAAACCAGAGATATAGTGAGGAATCGCGTAACTGGAGGAATTTTCTTGATTTCAGCTGCTATGGCATCCATTTTCGAAGATCAAGGGTGGAAGTCGGAGGCAGAAAGTAGAAACGTGGTGAAGGACGTGTCATTCACGTGATATCTGTTGCGCCAACCTCCGGCCCGTCTAATAGGAACCTCCGCCTCCGCCGCTAGGCTCCGCTCGACCTGATGAGTAGGCTCTATCCCTCACGTCCATCACGATTGAGGGAAGGATGGATATTAGGAGACCTGGTGGACCTAAGGAATTGCCAGAGGATGATGAGATTGAGGGTGGTGTGGTTTTGAGGAATAGCGCCGCCGCTTTGTGAATTAGTTATAAGTCCAATTGTTTGTAAAGGATAAGGCCCAAATTTCTCAACCCATTGCATTCCATGCATTTGTATGTAGCCATGTCACCTGGTTGCCATTGGGCTTCTGCTCTGATTACGTTCTCATCTGTGGGACAGGCTTGAATAAGATTTGTGTCGACGGGTGGCATGGATAGAGTACTTATATATATATATATAGGTCCATACAGGTCGTTTGACCTGGTCATCCCAACATGACGTTGTACTACGCTGTGTTGATCTCTCTGTCATTCTGCTACTTGGCTGGACTAGCTCTCTACCGACTTTTTTTCCATCCTCTTCACAAATATCCCGGCCCAGTACTGGCAGCAGTGACCGACTGGTACGAAGTATTTTACAATTTCGTTCTGGGAGGAGAGTTCGTTGCAGAGATCGAGAGGCTGCATAAGCGATATGGTGCGCTCTTTGATGTTTCCGAGAGAGAGACATCTGATTTTGATCCTACTTTTCAGGTCCTGTGGTTCGAACCGGACCCAACACGGTCAGTTAACATTCGCTTACATACCGCACAAATCCGCCGTTGCCTAAACAAAATCTCAGTTGCACTTCAACGATAGGCGCGCGTTCCATGATATATACAGCAATGGAACTACGCTGGTCAAGGAAGCACGATTCTACCGCGCAATTTTAGTCCATGCACCTGAATCATCTGTGGCCTTCACGGATCTCCAACAGTCAAAGAATAGACGAAGTCTGTTGGCACCGTCGTTTTCGCGTCAGGCAGTGATGAAGCTTGAATATACAATTCAAGAGAAAGTATGTTTTTCCGGCCCAGCCTAAGCAAACACTGTTTACAGTTTGATTTTTATGACGACGGGCGCATAGGTAGATCAATTAGTAGCTCTGCTTGAAAAATGCTACCGGTCCCCAGAATCCAGCGTAATGCCATCGATTGCATACCGCTGTCTCACCACTGATGTCATCACCGAATACTGCTTCGCTAATTCTGCCAACACACTTTCTGATCCAAAATTTGCTCATCCGATCGCCCTAGAAACACAAAATCTTGTAAAAAGGGCCTGGATTCAAGCTTATTTTCCTTTTGTTGTCCACCTGGTAGCAAGAATACCCCAAGAATTTATCTTATGGCTTTTTCCCAGATTCAGGACTTTTGTGGACGTGAAAGTAAGGTTTGAGCAGCAAATTGACAACTTCATTAAAAATCCAGAAGACCTGATTACTGCTGAGCACGAGACGATTTATCATCATCTTTTGCTACCAAAAGACCCAGAGCTTCGACCATCGAGGACATCACTAATCCATGAAGCCTTTGTACTTATTGGTGCCGGGAGCGATACAGTCGGGCATGCATGCACCGTTGGAACATATTTTGCACTCCAGGGGCATTCAATTCATTCCAGGCTTATTGAAGAGCTTAAGGAAGCTTGGCCTGATAAAGATAAACCATTAAGTTTTACTGCGCTAGAGAAGTTACCATACCTAGTAAGTCACAGTGATGGATCAGTTTGGGACCTTTTCTTTGCATAACAACAAATACTTTACAGACTGCATTTATCAAAGAAGCACTCCGCATGTCTATTGGTATCATGCACCCTTTGCCTCGAGTTGTAGGTGAGGAAACACCAGAGATAAGTGGCCAGAATATACCTCCTGGCGTAAGTATAAGGAGGGTCCCAGTATTCTCACAAGGGAAAAGTTAATAACTGTCGTCTCTCCAGACTATCGTGGGGATGAGCCAGTATTTCATGCACATGAACCACGAAATATTTAGTGACCCATATACCTTCAATCCGGATCGATGGCTAGTTGAGAACACTACCGAAATGATGTTGGATTTAGTTCCGTTTAGTAAAGGACCTCGTCAATGGTAAGCTATTGAAGATTCTGGCGCTGAATATATTTACTGACGAAGCACTCAGCCTGGGACTAAAGTGCGGCAATGCATTCCAAGTTCTTATTTAGCTTCAAGTAACTCCTATTCAGTTTAGCATGGAGCGAGCTTTACCTGATCCTTGGAAACATCTTTCGAAAACTCGATTTATCGCTCGTCGGTGAGAATGTGTATGTCTGTGCTCCAATTCTCAAGAATGCAGTAAACTTTGCTGATGGAACATCGTAATACAGGGAAGGTGATTTGAAACTGGGACAAGTGTTGAATTATTCAGGGCCGTTCTGGGTGAAATCGGAGTATAAAGTATTCGTAAACCGGGTTCACGATTAGTGGCTTTCAGTCTTCGCGGAAGTAATCTCTTTGAAGCTGTTGTAGTATGTATTCGTCATGAATTAAGCATTACTGACCTATAAGTGTACTTGCAAGTTTTATTTGCTCAGCGGGTTTTACTGCGCGGTGGAGACTTGAGCGAGCACCCCATCGGAGCGTCCAAGCATACCTGGGGTTTACACCAAAAGAGTGAGCGAAGTAAATGCGCTTACTGTGGCTCAATAACAACAGAACGAAGTTCACGACCTCTTAGTTTGTGTCAGTAGCGGCGAGGCGAATGAGTGGCTCGGCCTCAGCTGGGAATCTATTATGAACTGGAAAGCCAGACTAGTGAAGAGGCGCAGCGCTAATGATTCAATAATGGGTGCATATTCATTCACACCAGCCACAGTCGATAGTCAACGCCTTTGACCTCCTCAGAGTATTTAGACTAGATGACAATAGCTTCATTTTCCATGCATTCTTTTCTCTCACATATCTCACTTAGTACTCCATAGCGAGCTTTTCTTCTGCTTTTCAAATTTCAACCCAGCCTTACATACCCTTGCCCTATTCTTGTCGTCTCCCATCTCACATATTTACATACATTGTGCCAGTGCAGGCTTGAGCTTGGTGCCCTTTAGAATACCTCGCGAGAGACCATGGGCGACACAACAGACGAATACGCACAGATCTACGGCACAAAATTACACTGGTAAACCAAAAGTAGTGGCCTATTTAACAAAATCATTTCCCTAAACCTATTTGTTCCCCAACCTCCCATCTATGCCCCAATGTTGTATTGGCATTCGCATCCTCCTCCGCTCTTGCTCTCGACGGAACAACATTCACACCTCCACCCAAGTTGAGTGTCCTCCCAGTAGCAGGACTACCATCCTCACCGAACCAACTCCTCGACCACTTCGGAGTTCTATCCCACTCCGTCAACACTCCGCCTTGAGTACCACCAAGCTCGGTACCAAACACACCCATCCACCATAAATGGCCTACGACTGCGCCTGGGATAGCTTGTGCAGCAGCTCCGGGTCCGGCCATGAGTAGGTCCATGCCGAGGAGGGCATAGGGGAAGTATTTGAATGGGATGATGATGAGGCCGTAGAGGGATATTTGGGTTCCCGGAGGGGAAAGATGGTGCCAGAAGGGCCAGATGGTGGTCCGAGATAGAATCACGTGGCATTCATGTGATGTCCGTTGTGCGACCACCGGCCCGCCTCCGCAACCCCCCTAGGCTTCGGTCGACCTGCAACCTGGAGAAGAGTACGCTTTATGCATTATGTACATCACGATATTGGCGAATTGGGTCAATATCCAAGGATGCCCCTCATTCCGTATTAGCGTCCTACCCCGGAGTCCCTGCCACAGCAACATCCATTTCCGGCATTCCGAATTGCTGGCAGTTAGTATCACATTTGCACCGTTCTCCCTGTTTCCCTTTCTGCAACTGCAATTTCCTGCATTTAAACTACCCGAGCCACTGTTTTATGCCATCTAAAGATCGCAAACTATCACCCAGCGGTGTCACCTCAAGATACCACCAGCGTTAGCCGCTTCTACGCGGTCCCAAGTCTACACCCGTTGATGTGGAAAACAATGTCAAAGAGTGTCTAGTTGTCAATAGAACGGATATAATTGACACTGGTTCGATGGACGAAACTACTGAACGGTCCATCTCGAATGGATACGTTGTGACTAGGTAGAGTTTCTTGACTCTTTGATTTCATCAATTTTTTTCCCTATCCCTTTCGCTTTAATTTCGACCTCGCCTTACTCACATATCTTTGACTCCGTCAACCCGATCCCTATACGTTAGCGTTGTGATATTCAGTGTTGCAATATTCTTCCATTCATACCAATCTAGTACTTCTCCTTTTTTTTCGAGGTTTGCAACCCAGTTAATGGAAACCCATGCATTGGCAGTACGATACTTGAAAGTTCTAGTGTTTCCCCGGTTAACTTACAGTTCTGCATGGACTTTTTGCCTTCAATAGCTTTTTATGTCAAACTCTAGAGTTCCTCTGGACTCGTGCTTTATGCCATGCAAGGCGGTGGCGCACCTTCACACATCGCGCTTCTACTCCAACTGCAAGTTCTCGTTCGTGGGACAAGTTTGAATAAATACAGCATCTGTCATCGCAATGATCTGTGTCGACAGGTGATATGGATGGCGTACTTGTATATATATATCCATACAGAGGCCGTTTGTCCCCACCGTTTCAAAATGACGTTGTATACTGTGTTGATCTCTCTGTCATTTTGCTACTCGGCTGGACTAGCTCTCTACCGACTTTTTTTTCATCCTCTTTGTAACTTTCATGGTCCAGTGCTTGCAGCGGTGACCAACTGGTACGAAGTATTTTACAATCTCATTCTGGGAGGAGAGTTTGTGGCGGAGATTGAGAGGCTGCATAAGGTGTATGGTGCGCTCTTCGATGTTTCTTCTACTGACGTCTTCCTATGATCCAATCTTGAAGGTCCTGTGGTTCGAATTGGTCCCAACACGGTCAGTTAATGCCCGCTTGCATACTACACAGAAACATTATTTATTATAATTATACAACATTCCAGTTGCACTTCAATAATAGGCGCGCTTACCATGATATATACAGCAATGGAAATACACTGGTTAAGGAACCACGTTTCTACCGGAGAACTTTGATCCATGCACTCGAATCATCTCTGGCCTTCACTGATCCCCAAAAGGCAAGAGATAGAAGAAGCCTATTAGCACCATCGTTTTCGCGCCAGGCGGTGATGAAGCTTGAGTATACAGTACAAAAGAAGGTACGTGTTTCCGAGCTGGTAAACACTGTTCGATCTTCGTAATGACTAGCACATAGGTGGACCAATTAGTAGCTCTTCTTGAAAAATACTACTGCTCCCCAGAATCCAGCGTAGTGCTGTCAATTGCATACCGCTGTTTGACCACTGATGTGATCACCGAATACTGCTTCGCCAACTCTGCCAACACTCTTTCTGATCCAAACTTCGCCCATCCAGTGACACAAGAAACGCGAAATTTTGTTAAAAGGGTTTGGATTCAAGCATATTTTCCTTTTGTCGTCCCCCTGGTAGCAAGAATACCGCAAAAATTCATCTTGTGGCTCTTTCCCAGATTCAAGACTTTTGTGAACGTGAAAGTAAGGTTCGAGCAACAAATTGACAACTTCATCAATCATCCGGAAGATCTAACTACAGCGGAGCATGAAACGATTTATCATCATCTTTTGCTACCAAAAGACCCCGAGCTGCGACCATCGAGGACATCCCTAATCCATGAAGCCTTTGTACTTGTTGGTGCCGGAAGCGATACAGTCGGGCATGCGTGCACAGTTGGAACATATTTTGCCCTCCAGGACCATTCAATTCGTTCCAGGCTTACTGAAGAGCTTAAGGAAGCTTGGCCTGATAAAGACAAATCATTAAGCTTTACTGTTCTGGAGAAGTTACCATACCTAGTAAGGGATAATCTCTTTGGCACCTTTTTTGTGATGTAATGGTGAATGCTTTACAGACTGCGTTTATCAAAGAAACGCTCCGCATGTCTCTCGGTGGTATCCACCCCTCGCCTCGAGTTGTAGGAGGTAGGACGCCTGAGATATGTGGTTTGGATATACCTCCTGGCGTAAGTACTAGTTCACAGTATTCTCACAAGTAAGACATTAGTAATTGTCGTTTCTGCAGACTATTGTGGGGATGAGCCAATATTTCATGCACATGAACCCCGAGGTATTTAGTGACCCATATACTTTCAATCCGGATCGATGGCTAGTTGAGAATACAAGCGAAATGATGCTGGATTTAGTTCCGTTTTCTAAAGGACCTCGTCAATGGTAAGCCATGAAGACTTTGGTGATAAATATATTTACTGACAAACATCCAGCCTGGGATTAAAGTGCGGCGATGCATTCTGTCTCAAATTCTTGTTTAGAAATTAAGTCTTTCCTTCAATCTAGTTTAGCATGGAGTGAACTTTACCTGATCCTTGGAAACATTTTCCGAAAACTTGATCTATCGCTCGTCGGTGGGAACGTGTATGTCTGCGCTCCACTTCAAAATGCAGTAAATTCTAATGAAATATCATATATGATCACAATACAGGGAAGGCGATTTGAAACTGGGCGAAGTATTGGATTATGCAGTTCCGTTCTGGACGAAGTCGGAGTATAAAGTGTTTGTAAACCGAGTTCATGATTAATGGCTTTCAGTCGAGGCGGAACTTATCTTCTTTAAAGCTGTTGTAATAGGCACTTGCATTGAATTAAGCTATGCACTTGCGGGTTTTATTTGCTCAGTGAGTTTACAGGGGAGTGAACACTTCAACTTGAATGCATCCTAGAAAATCATGAATAAATTCACCGATGAGATTCATAATTACTAGACCTACAGAGGTTGCATCAGGGCCATGGGTAGCTTGGAACGAGGTACACTAGATGGTAATATACAGTCCCCCAATTTTAGATTATTATATATTTATGCTGAATTTTCAACACTTTTCCAGGGAACTTGGCCAGAGTACACAGCCAAAAATGTTCTAGACTTTCATTTATTGAATGTCTCAGTCTCTTCAAGAATCCCAGTGTATCGCAAGCTGAATCGTTCTGAAAAGGTAAAAAAGAAGTGCGAGCATCTGCGCGTCCGCCGAGTGAGCCCGGGGTTTGCACTCATGGAAAAAGGATGAGTAATGTATATGCACTCAATGTGGCTCAACGAGCTGCAAAATGAAGTTCACAAACCTCTAGTCCGTGTCAGTGGCTGCGAAGCGCAATGTGTCCTTGGCCTCAACTGGGGATTTATTTACAGCAACTCGCTGATAAACCAAAAGTGGTGACATTTAACAAGATCATTTCCCCGAACATAGCTGTTTCCCAACCTCCGTCCAGTTCCCCATCTATGCCCAAACGTCCTATTAGCATTCGCCCCCTCGGGCCTCGCTTTCAGCGGAACAACATTCGCAGCTCCGCCCGAGTTGAGTATTCTCCCACTAACAGGACTGACTTCCTCAGTGAGCCAACTCCTCGGCCACCTCGAAGCTGCGATGAGGCCGTAGAGGGATGTTTGGTCTCCCGGAGAGGAAAGGTGGAGGTCGGGACTCGGAGGTGTCATTCACGTGACGTCCGTTGCGCGACCTCCGGCCCGCCTCACAGCCCGGAGACGAGTTACGCTCACATCCATCACGATATCAGCGAATGGGCTCAAAATCCAAGGATACCTCTCCCCTTCCGTATTCGCGTCCCACCCCAGAGTCCTTGCCACAGCAGCACCCATTCTCCGCGTTCTTGTTGGCAGCTAGTATCACATTTGCAGCGTTCTCCCTGTTTCCCTATCTACAACTGCAATTTCCTGCCCTTGAGCTACCCACGCTACCGTTTTTACGCCATCCAAAGATCGTTAATCATTACTCGGAGGCGTCACCCCAGGATACCACCAGCGTTAGCCGCTTCTACGCGGTATGTTCTACTGAAGGATCCCAAATTTACACTGTCGATGTGGAAAACAATGTAAAAGAGTGTCTAGTCGTTAATGGAACGGATATAGTTGATACTGGCTCGATGGACGAAGTTACTGAACGGTCCATTTCACATGGATATGTTTTGAGCAGCGAGGAGTTTCTGAGTAAGGTTCATTACCTACCCGCAGGAGCGATGGTCACTCCTTCATTTACTGGTACGTTCCGCGTATGTCTGTTTCTTGAACTTACGCAGTGACCTTGTTTGGCGGCTAACAGACTCGCACGTTCATTCCCTCGAATACGGCTTTCATCGTATATTACCACTTGACGATGGAGATTCCATCCCTGGTACGTACTTTAGATCTTCCACTTTTTCTTCCTCCTACCCTCAAACCATCCTTCTCATAATAAAGCCGTCGTTAACCTCGTCAAATCTTACATCCTTTCCGACCCCTCCGTATACGCCAACAAGTCCAAATGGATCTACGGTTGGGGCTTTGACAAGACGCGCTGGCCAGTCGAGAAATGGCCATCCTATGTCCCGTTCGAACTTGATCCCGTCACAGCAGGTCGACCAATCTGGCTCACTTCAAAAGACGGACACGCGATTTGGACTTCGGAGAAGGTGATCGAATTGGCTGAGGAGAGGATGGGTATTGGGAAACCTGGAGGACCTAAGAAGTGGCCACAGGATGATGAAATTGAGGGTGGTGTGATTTTGAGGGATGGGGAAGGGAGACCGCGGGGTGAGTGACTGCGTCACTCTTTATGTTTTATATTTCGTCTCGAATACTCTATACTGATCGTGAGTTTATCAGGTATATTCTTGGATAACGCTCAGAATCTTATACACGTACCGACTCCGGAAGAAGATAACCTTAGACGGTTCAAACTAACGGTGGAAGACGCGTTGGCGAATGGTATCACGTCGATGCACGATGCGGGTTTTTCACCCGAAACGTTGCAGTTTTACGAGAAGCAGGTGAAGAAGGGAAAGTTGCCTGTGAGTTTCTACTCTCCCTTTCGTCGTTTTCTCCCTCCCTCTCCTCTCTCTTCTCTCCCCCTGCTCTCTCCTCATGCAGAGATTCACCAAATGACTGGTGACTGGATTTTCTTACTTAGATTCGGATGTACGCAATGCACAATTTCGGTGATTCAGCTCCGTATTGGGGGAACGTTACGGAGAAACTGGATCATAACAGGCTGAGAATGAGGAGCGTGAAACTTATATGCGACGGTAAGTACGCCTCTATATATCTCGTTAACCACTGAGTCGATTGATTACTGTATGCCGCTTACTTAGGTTCCATGCGTTCTGGAGGTGCATATGTACGTACCTTTTTCTTAACATCCCTCTGAGTCATTCCCCTCCTAAATCGTCTCTCTCCTCCTCACACACACACACACACACACACACATAATCGGGAAATACAGCTATACGAACCCTACACAGACGACCGCTGGAACTCTGGCTTCATGCGTCTCTCCGCCTCCCTCCTCAACGAGACCGTACCAAAGTTCATCCGCGACGGCTGGCAAGTCAACGCACACGCCATTGGCGATCGGGCGAACGCAATTGTGCTGGATGCGTTTGAGAGGGCGGTGCAGGAGCTAGGGGAGGAGATGGTGAGGGAGTCGAGGAGCCGGATCGAGCATGCGCAGATTTTGCGGGAGGAGGATGAGGGGAGGTTCGGGAGGTTGGGAGGTACGGGTTTGTTCGTTTGGAAAGCGTTTTCGGCTTGGCATTTCTTTTCCTCTTTTTTTGCTTTCTTCTATATTTATTCCTATTCACGAATGCTGACCCTGATTTTTTATTGCCTCATTCTACATATAGTTATCGCTAGCGTCCAACCGACACACGTAACGGATGACATGTGGTACGGAGAAGCGCGTCTAGGTCCCGAACGCGTCAAAGGCTTGTATGCTTTTCGATCTATTATGAATTCCGGAGCACGGATTACGCTGGGGAGTGATATTCCTGTTGAGAGTATTAATCCTTTGGACGTACGTGTTTTCCGTTGCTTATTCATGTCCTTGTTCCTGAAATTGCTTGATGACATTCTAAACTTCTAACCTTTTCTTTCATTCTCGTAACTTTTATGTATGTAGGGATTCTATGCCGCCGTAACGCGTACGGACAAGTCTGGGAACAGTCCGCACGGAGAGAATGGGTGGTTCCCAGAACAAAAGTTGACAAGAGTAGAAGCTTTAAGAGGTTCGTTCGTTCGGTTTCCTGACTACTACTAGCGAAACTCATCGGTTTTCACTTTCCCGGCGAAATACATAGGAATGACCATCGACCCAGCCTATGCTTCCTTTGCAGAAGATATTCTTGGCTCGTTGGAGCCTGGGAAGAAGGCTGATTTCGTTGTGCTCGATAAGGATATCATGAAGGTCGATGATATAAAGCAGGTTTTGGATACCAAGGTGTTGGCGACGGTGTTGGATGGGGAGGTTGTTTTTGGCAAGTTGAAAAACGGTTTTAGTTCGGGTTCGGGGTTGAAGTGGAGGAGATGGGTATCTTGAAGCGTAGGAAATACAGCGGAATGGCTACATTTAGAGACTTAGTTTAGTTTGGTGCAGAGGAGCGGGTAGGGAGGGGGAGACCCTCGGCCACTTGAGGTTTCGCTTCAACGGAATCGGAAATGTTCAGTGTCGGCGCGGAAAAATGCTGAAAGTACTATCATCCGTGGCTTCTCTAATTCCAATTTATGTATCATCGGAACTTTCAGTATCAGAAGAGTCGTATGATCACGCAGTATAAACGATCATCTTGCTCTCCTTCCGTGGCCATCAATCTCAGAAATTGTGTATCTAGTACGTCTTCATCGGATATTAACTTTATTGATCAATCCACACCTCACTGCCTCACCTACCGATACATACTCCTAAAGCAAACAGCATTTAACAGCACTTCAGCTAAGCACTGCGAATAGGTCATTTTCCCCACAGTAGAAGAGCAAAATCTGTCACAAGGTTCGGGTAAGTACGCAATACTGCGGCAATAGCAAAGAGAAAGTTTTTGTTAGAGCTTATACCTAGGCGATAGATACTCACTGGCGGGTTTTAGTCGATATCATCCTGGGACACCTCCAGCTTTCGAAATCTATGCAATTTCGAAATATGCGATGCCAGCACACGACCGAATTCTCAGATATATGGATGGTTCGGGAGCATGGAGTTGCGGAATTTTCGCCGTCGGTTGTGGTACTCATTTAGAATCATTGGACTCTCCTATTTGAAATAGGTAATGACGTAGTACGGTACTGGCCGCGCGAGTCTAACTCTCCTGGTTCAAGATCCTAATATCACCTCCGACGACCCTGGATAGGATAAGATTGGTAAAATCGAGACCCGAAATCATTGCATTGGGAGGGCAGCCAAGGGAATAAGAGGCGAGCGAGTAAAACAGTAGTAGGATATATCCTATAGCTCGACGAAAAGTTGAACCGTGTTCACTGTCCACTATCTCAGCTTAACGATAAAGACCCCAATCGTGGACTCATTTTACGAACACTTCATAATCAGCTTTCTCCCAGCCAAGAACGATGTCCGACACCTTTCCGACTGCGAGTTTTCAAATCAACAACGCTGCAATGATGCAATCAGATCAATTCCTTGTCAGAAATTTGTGGAATTCAAGTGAGGAGAAACGTACAGCAGTAACGGATAGATCAATTTCCGAAAGATCTCTATGAGAACAAGATATAATCCGTCCCATGCGAGACTGCGAGGAAGGCGTTAGGATTATAGGGGTTTAATATAGCTGAATATGTAAAGTAGATCTTCATACAGTTCCGTGTGGAAGTTGGGTCATATCGTCTGGCCTCTTGTGCGTTCCTCCTGCCCGGGAGGAATCATTTAAGTTGATTCTTCTTGGCCTACGTTTAACCGCAGACGGGTTATCTAGAGACCGTAACCGTATAATACGGCTTGCGGCTGAATCTCTACGGTATACGGCCGCACAAAGACGGCCGCATACGGCTTCCATACGGCCCGTCATTAGCACCGTAAAAATTGTGAGTCAGCTGCCGACAGCTTCGTACCAGTGCTGGATGAACTGAACCTCAATCTTCCTTTGTTGCTCCTTTATTTATTATAGTGCAAAAATACCATTTTTACTAATCAGATATGCATCAGAGTTACAAGCTACGCTTTTCAGAAACTTCAATGAAGCTCAGATAGTGGTTTATTCACATTTTGGACGGATAAGGGAGCATTCAGCCATGGCATTGGGCCATAGCATGCTCATGTTTTCATTGTAAAATTTTGAAAATGTTGCTACAGTTGGGTATACGGTCGTACGTACAGCCATATACTGTAAATTTACCTGTACCGTACTGTAAGGGCCCTGGAAAATTTTTTTACGGGACAGCTGTTCTACGGAAATGGACCGTATGCTGCCGCATTTTGTATGACCGTAGCCGTATATGGCATGCCGGTGCGGATTCCTAAAGTTGTCGGTTATGATTACATCCTGACTTCTATTGTGATCATCTCCGACAAATCTCCGACGACGCTACATGCTTGCCCCCATTGTACATACTCAACCATAGGCAACTAGTATGGCGATGCACTAATATATAAGTACAGAGGTCGTTTGACTTGATTTTTCCATCCCCAAATGGCGTTCAACTTTTATACCGTGGTGGTCTCTGTGTTATTCAGTTACTTTGCTGGACTAGCTCTTTACCAACTCTTCTTCCATCCTCTTCATAAATTCCCTGGACCAGCTCTTGCAGCAGTGACAAGCTGGTACGAAGTATATTACAATCTCATCAAGGGAGGAGAACTCGTGAAAGAGCTTGAAAGGTTGCACAAGTTGCATGGTGGGCTCTTACATTCAAGTTTAGTGAAGTCTGACTCAAATGGTGTTCTAGGTCCTGTAGTTCGAATTGGTCCCAACACGGTCAATTGCACCTACTCACTTTCAAACTTTTTTTTTTTAAATGCAAAGTTCAGTTGCACTTCAACGATAGGCGTGCCTACCATGATATATTCAGCAATGGAACTACGCTGGTCAAGGATGGACAATTCTACCGAGCAATTATGCCTCATGCGGCAGAATCTTCTTTTTGTTTTTCCGATCCGCAACAAGCAAAGAACAGACGAAGCCTGCTGGCACCCTCGTTCTCGCGTCAATCGGTGATGAAGCTTGAGTATACAATACAAAAGAAGGCATGTTTGTCCATCAAATACACATTGCTTAACATCCTCAATGGCTCAAATAGATTGACCAATTAGTAGCTTTGCTTGAAAAAAATTACAGCTCCTCAGAATCCGGCGTGAAGCTATCGGTTGCATACCGCAGTCTAACCACCGATGTTATCACCGAATACTGCTTTGCCGTTTCTGCCAACACTCTTTCTTATCCAAACTTCGCTCACCCCATTATGCTAGAAACCCTAAATCTTGTGAAAAGAGGGTGGATCCAAACTTATATTCCTTTTGTTATCCACCTAGTAGCCAGGATACCGCCAGAACTCACGTTATGGCTCTTTCCCAGATTCAGGACTTTAGTGGATGTGAAAGCAAGATTTGAGCAGCAAATTGACCACTTTATCAGCAATCCTGAGGATCTGACTTCTGCTGAGCATGAAACAATTTACCATCATCTTTTACAATCCAAGGATCCGGAGCTGCGACCCTCAAGGACTTCACTAGTTAATGAAGCATTTTTGCTTGTCGCTGCCGGCAGTGATACTGTTGAGCATGCGTGCACTGTAGGAACATATTTTGCACTCCAGGATCATTCAATTCGCCAAAGACTCACTGAAGAGCTTAGAGAAGCCTGGCCTGATAAAGGCAGACCTTTAGGCTCTACTGCTCTTGAAAAGTTACCTTACCTGGTAAGTGACAGATTGGTCTAGCATTGCTCCATGGCATAATGATAACCATTCTACAGACTGCATTTGTCAAAGAAGCACTTCGCATGTCTTTTGGTGTTTTCCATCCCTATCCTCGCATTGTGGGTGATGAAACTCCTGAAATAGGTGGTCTGAAAATACCTCCTGGTGTGAGTAGCATTACGAGTATGATTTTTTGACAAGCAAGCAGTTTATAATTGTTCCTTGCAGACCATCGTGGGGATGAGCCCATATTTTATGCACATGAATCCCAAAGTCTTCAGTGACCCATTTACCTTCAATCCGGATCGATGGCTGGTTGGGGATACCAGAGAGATGATGCTAGATTTTGTCCCATTTAGTAAAGGGCCTCGTCAATGGTAGGCTATTGAATATTCTGGAAATGGATGCACTTACCCAAAAGCGCTCAGTCTAGGATTGAAGTACACCAATCCATTTTATTTTGTTCCTGCTAAATTTCATGTGCCCTTCGATACAGCCTAGCTTGGAGCGAACTATACCTCATCCTTGGAAACATTTTTCGAAGGCTTGATCTATCCCTTGTCGGTAAGAACGTGTATGTCTATGCTCCAAGTTTGAAAGATACAGTAATTCTAATGAAACATCATCGCAATACAGAGAAGTTGATTTGAAACTGGGAAAAGTGTTGGACTACGGAAATCCAATCTGGGAGAAATCAGAGTATACAGCGTTTGTAAACCGGGTTCATGATTGATTGTTCAGTGTAGGCGGGTGTAATTTTCTTCTGAAGCTGTCGTGATAGCATTTGCATCAAATTGAGGTCGAGTTAAAGTTTATTTTTTTAGTCAATTTTACTGCGGAAGATGACATAACGTCAAACGAATGCCCCGTCCGATGCCCCGAAACAGTTTAAACTTAAGTCTACTTTCCTTTCATCAACTGCCAAGTAGCCAAACTACTTGGGGGTATAGGCTGAGAAGAATGCTTCCAAAGATTGCATCCATGGTAGATTCGGGATTCTAGGAGGTACTCGAGGACTCTTCTGCTGCTGCTGATTGACAGGCCCTGAATCTCAATGGACCAGCTGCATCGTATCCCACTTCATCTGAAGTTGTGATTGTAGGAAGGAATGCAGACTCTCCCTGATGCTACATGCCACTCAACTAGCTTGTCCTCATTATTGTACTGATTCAGCGAGCAATGATGCTGGGATTTGGGAGTGTACATCGTCTCGTTTCCAGAGCTGGATCTCCGATAGGGAGGCCCAAAAGGATACAGTTGCCCCGTTCCTGTACCATAACCATAGTTGGGTTCATGTTTTATTCTGTTCAGATGGCTCCTCTCTACACTGGGAAGTGATATTGGAAGTTCCTGCTTTCCGTTGCTCGTGTTCTTCAAGTTGAAGTTGCTTGATGACATTCTGAACTTCTGGTGTTCCTTTCATTTTGGTAACTTATATGTATGTACTAGGGATTCTATGCCGCCGTAATGCGTACGGACAAGTCTGGGAACAGCCCGCACGAAGAGAATGGGTGGTTCCCAGAACAAAAGTTGACGAGGATAGAAGCTTTAAGAGGTTCGTTCGTTCACTGACTATTCGTAGCGAAACTCATCAGTTTTCACTGCTTCTTTTTACTTTCCCGGCGAAATACATAGGAATGACCATCGATCCAGCCTATGCTTCTTTCACAGAAGATATTCTCGGTTCGTTGGAGCCTGGCAAGAAGGCTGATTTTGTTGTACTCGGTAAGGATATCATGAAGGTCGATGATGTAAAGCAGGTTTTGGATACCAAGGTGTTGGCGACGGTGTTGGATGGAGAGGTTGTTTTTGGCGAGTTGAAAAACGGTTTTAGTTTGTGTTCAGGGTTGAAACGGAGGAGATGGGTATTTTGAAGCGGGAAGGCAGGAGGGTTGATAATCTGCTGTAAAAGTGGGAGATAGAAGGTATTTGCTCGCAACGTATGTATGTATATCTGGATACTTTGACACACCAGCTGAATGGCTTCAGAGAGTTGTTTTAGCTGGGTGCAGAAGAGGGAGGGGGTGGAGACCTTCGGTCACTTGAGGTTTCGCTTCAACGGATTCAGACATATTCAGGGTAAGCGCGGAACACTGTTGGCAGCACTATACCAGTAGTATCATCCGGTACTTCTCTATTTCTAATTCTTATATCCTTGAAACTTTAAGTGTCAGAGAAGAGTCGTATCTACTGCATTAGAAATCAGTTGACCACGGAGTATAAATGAACATCTTGCTCTTCTTCCGTCGTTATCAATCACTCAGATGTTGTACGTCTAGTACGTCTTCATCGGGTACTAACTTTACTGGTCGATCGACTCCTACTCCTACTTACTGCAAAGAGCATTTCGGCTAAGCACTGGTAATAGGTCATTTTCCCCACAGCAGAAGAGCAAAATCTGTCACAAGATTCCGGTAAGCACGCAACACAGCGGCAATAGAGAGAGAAGGGTTGTTCGCGCACTAACTTAGCCCGTTCGACTCATGACCCAAGTGTATTTCTAGGCGATAATACTCACTGGCAGGTGTTATTATTAAATGATATCATCTTGTGATACCTCAGGCTTCCGCCAGTGACGAATGATGCAAGTTGGTTTTCGGTTGGCTGCGGCCACAGAAGAGCTGTCGGTTAGAGTTCACATTCTGATTATGTTGTGATTATCTCCGATGGGGCTAAGTGCTTGCTCCGATTGTACATACTTGTGCATAGGCAATGATGGATTTATATTTAGGTACAGAGGCCATTTGACCTGACTATCCTATCCCCAAATGGTGCTATATACCGTGCTGGTCTCCCTGTTGCTCAGTTACCTTGCTGGACTAGCTCTCTACCAACTCTTCTTCCATCCTCTTCACAAATTTCCTGGGCCAGTGCTCGCAGCAGTAAGCAGCTGGTACGAAGTATATTACAATCTCATTAAGGGAGGAGAGTTCATAACAGAGTTGGAAAGGCTGCACAAGTTGCATGGTGCGCTCTTCGACATTCATTAGTAAAGTCTAACTTAAATGGCGTCCTAGGTCCTGTAGTTCGAATTGGTCCCAACACGGTCGGGTATACCTGCTCAATTAGAGAAATTGTGTTTTTGATACAAAATTCAGCTGCACTTCAACGATAGGCGCGCCTACCATGATATATTCAGCAATGGAACTACGCTGGTCAAGGATGGACAATTCTACCAAGCGATTATGCCTCATGCGGCTGAATCTTCTTTTTGCTTTTCTGATCCACAACAAGCAAAAAACAGACGAAGCCTACTGGCACCCTCGTTCTCGCGTCAATCGGTAATGAAGCTTGAGTATACAATACAAAAGAAGGTATGTTTGTCCATCAAATACACATTGCTCGACGTCCTCAATGGCTTAAATAGGTTGACCAGTTAGCGGCTTTACTTGAAAAAAACTACTGCACTCCAGAATCCAGCATGAAGCTATCGATTGCATACCGCTGTCTTGCCACTGATGTTATCACCGAATACTGCTTTGCCATTTCTGCCAACACTCTTTCTGATCCAAACTTCGCTCATCCTATCGTGCTAGAAACGCTGAATCTCATCAAAAGGGTGTGGATTCAAACTTATTTTCCTTTCATTTCCCACCTGGTAGCAAGAATACCGATAGGATTCATCTTATGGCTCTTTCCCAGATTCAGGACTTTAGTGGATGTGAAAGCAAGGTTTGAGCAACAAATCGACAACTTTATCAGCAATCCAGAAGACCTGGCTGCTGCTGAGCATGAAACAATCTATCATCATCTTTTGCAACCCAAGGATCCAGAGCTGCGACCATCAAGGGCATCACTAGTTAATGAAGCATTTTTGCTTGTCGCTGCCGGGAGCGATTCAGTTGGGAATGCGTGCACCGTAGGAACATATTTTGCACTCCAGGATCATTCAATTCGGCGCAGACTTGCTGAGGAGCTCAGAGAAGCTTGGCCTGATAAAGGCAGACCTTTGAGCTTTACTTCTCTCGAAAAGTTACCTTACCTGGTAAGTGATAAACTGCTTTGGCGTTATTGTAGTTCTATCGCGTAATAATGAATATTCCACAGACTGCATTTGTCAAAGAAGCCCTTCGCATGTCTTTCGGTGTTTTTCATCCCTATCCTCGCATTGTTGGTGATGGAACTCCTGAAATAGGTGGTCTGAAGATACCTTCTGGTGTGAGTAGGGTTACGAATATGATTTTTTCACAAGCGAGCAGTCTATGACTGTGTTTTCTGCAGACAATCGTGGGGATGAGCTCATATTTTATGCTCACGAATCCCGAAGTCTTCACTGACCCGTTTACATTCAATCCGGATCGATGGCTGGTTGCAGATATCAGGGAGATGATGCTGGATTTTGTCCCGTTTAGCAAAGGACCTCGTCAATGGTAAGCTATTGAACATTCCAGCAATGGATGCGCTCACTTAAACGCACCCAGCCTGGGTTTGAAGTACGGCAATTCATTTCATCTTAAATTCCTGCTCAATCTCAAGTGCTCCTCAATACAGTCTAGCATGGAGCGAACTGTACCTCATCCTTGGAAACATTTTTCGAAAACTTGATCTGTCCCTCATCGGTGAGAACGTGTATGTCCATGCTCTGGTTTTGAAAGATGCAGTGAATTCTAATGGTATACCATCGCAATACAGGGAAGTTGATTTGAAACTGGGAAAAGTGTTAGATTACGCAAATCCAATCTGGGAGAAATCAGAGTATACGGCATTTGTAAACCGGGTTCATGATTGAAGATAGTGATATGACGGCTCCGGCTCGGAGGAAGGCCCCGGCTCAAGATTTTGAAAAGCCCTAAAGCGGGATTTTTCTGTGTTAAGACCACACTCAAAATTGTATTTGAATTGAATATTAGTAAACAAAAATCATCATCAACTTCTCAAATCCTGTTCTTTTGCTGAACCTCTAGGTTTGGCTCTGTACGCAAAGGTATAACTTGTCCATTCTCCATTTAGTTTTATCTAAATAGAGTCACCGCTTACCACTGTTGGGCATCTAGCTTTGGGCACTTCCCCTACACTTTTAAGCTCTCGCTACATCCATTTCGACACTACTACTCTACCCGACTATATTTAAAATAGCAGAAATAGCTCTAATTGAAGTCTGAGGTAGAGGTAGAGAGCTAAATAGAGGCAAACTTCAGCTTTACTTGTAAATTTCCTTGCGACAAATAGAGTTTTGAAAAGATAGAGCTTCATTTGTGTGTTGTGGGCCATTGCACATGGCATTTACTACTCCAGAGCATGTCTATGTACCGGACGGTCTTTGCTTTAGCTGAAAAACCGTTTACGAGGAGTTAAGAGATGTATAGCTCAGTGAAACAAGCAGTAGGTGTGTAGGCAACATTGTATTTATCAATTCCATCTTCATCATTGGGATATTCAGCAGCTGGAAAGGATATAAGCTAGGCAATAATGAAGCCAACGAATTGGCTCACCCTTATTGTCAAGATGTCTGAAAAAGCCGACAAAGAACTTGACCCTGCTATCTCTTGGTGTGCCCTTTGCTCTAAGTAGCGCAACAAGAATAGCATAGATGACCAGCTAAAACTATTTTTCACCAGTCGAAATCGCATCTCCATCTATTGATTTCTTTCTAGCTTAAGCAACATAAATGAAGATTTGATTAAATTAACATACATAGATTTATCCTCTGTATCTGCCGTATAACCCGTATGACGACCGTTTTTTAGCCGTACCCGCACCGTCGGAGATGCATGACCGTTTATACCGTAACCGTCAAGTGGCCGTAAAATATACGGGTACGGCGGGCAGCCCTATCAACAAGAGTACGTATCATACTATGGAAACTTTTGCCATGTCACCTGACTTCGATTGTCTAATTAATCGCAAGTTCTCATTCGCGGGACTACGTAGTTTGACAGCTTGTCAAGAAAACTAGGCCAAATGCAAAAAAATGATATATAATTGCCAGTCGCGCGGCTCACTGCAAGTCTATAGGAACTACGAGAAAGGTTGGGGCGTCTTGGAGCCCGGCCGACAACCGGCTCAAGCATTGAATGGATTCAGCTGGCAACTACTGTCAGCCGCAGAGTCAGTCGATATGTCATTTTTTTTTTGAATTAGCCTAGGTTTTTTTGACGAGCTGGAATAAATACAGCAAATGGCATTGCGAAGATCTGTGTCGGCAGGTGAAACGGATGGTGTACTTCTATATATAGGTTCGTAAAGAAGTCCCATCCCAAAATGACGTTGTACTACCCTATGTTAATCTCTTTGTCATTCTGCTACTTGGCTGGACTAGCACTCTACCGACTTTTTTTCCATCCTCTTCACAAATAAGCCGGTCCAGTACTTGCAGCGGTGACCAACTGGTACGAAGTATTTTACAATTTCGCTCTGGGATGAGAGTTCGTGGCAGAGATTGAGAAGTTGCATAAGTTGTATGGTGCGCTCTTCGATGTTTCCTCGAGAGAAGTCTAATTCTGATGTCATTTTTCAGGTCCTGTGGTTCGAATCGGTCCTAACACGGTCGGTTAATGTCCGCTACAGACACGCTATTTTTTAGACAAAATTCCAGTTGCACTTCAACGATAGGCGCGCCTTCCATGATATATACAGCAATGGAAATACGCTGGTCAAGGAACCACGATTCTACCGCAGATTTCTCGTCCATGCACTTGAATCATCTGTGGCCTTCACTGATCTCCAACAGTCAAAGAATAGAAGAAGCCTATTAGCACCGTCGTTCTCGCGCCAGGCAGTGATGAAGCTTGAATATACAATTCAAGAGAAGGTATGTTATTCCGATCCAGTGAACACTGCTTCAAGTTAATTTTCATACTAACGGCGGTGCATACTAGGTGGACCAATTAGTGGTTCTGCTTGAAAAATACTACCGCTCCCAAGAATCCAGCGTATTGCTATCGACTGCATACCGCTGTTTGACCACTGATGTGATCACCGAATACTGCTTCGCCAATTCCGCCAACACTCTTTCCGATCCAAACTTTGCCCATCCAATGACGCAAGAAACGCGAAATTTTATTAAAAGGGTGTGGATTCAAGCTTATTTTCCTTTCGTTGTCCACCTGGTAGCAAGGATACCGCAAGAATTCATCTTGTGGCTCTTTCCCAGATTCAGGACTTTAGTGGACGTGAAAGCAAGGTTCGAGCAACAAATTGACAACTTCATTAAAAATCCTGAAGACCTGACTACTGCTGAGCATGAAACGATTTATCATCATCTTTTGCTACCAAAAGACCCAGAGCTACGACCATCGACTACATCCCTAATCCATGAAGCCTTTATACTTGTTGGTGCCGGGAGCGATACAGTCGGGCATGCGTGCACGGCTGGAATATATTTTGCACTCCAGGATCATTCAATTCGTTCCAGGCTTGCTGAAGAGCTTAAGGAAGCCTGGCCTGATAAAGATCAACCATTCAGCTTTACTGCGCTCGAGAAGTTACCATACCTAGTAAGCGATGGGCCACATTGGCAATTTTTTGTTTTTTATTTTTATTTTAGCGTAATGGCGAGTATTTTACAGACTGCACTTATCAAAGAATCGCTCCGCATGTCCATTGGTAGTATCCAACCTTTGCCTCGAGTTGTAGGTGATGAAACACCAGAGATACATGGTCCGAATATACCTCCTGGCGTAAGTACTATGGTTAAAATATTCTTAGAAGCAAGAAGTTAATAACTGTCGTCTCTGCAGACTATCGTCGGGATGAGCCAATATTTCATGCACATGAACCCCGAGGTATTTAATAACCCATATACTTTCAATCCGGATCGTTGGCTGGTTGAGAATATAAGCGAGATGATGTTGGATTTTGTTCCGTTTAGTAAAGGACCTCGTCAATGGTAAGCTATTGAAGATTCTGGCCCTGAATATATTTACTGACGAAACACCCAGCCTGGGATTAAAGTGCGGCAATGCATTCCATGTTCTTATTAAACTTCAAGTAACTCCTTCAATTTAGTCTAGCATGGAGGGAACTCTACCTGATCCTTGGAAATGTCTTTCGAAAACTCGATTTATCGCTCGTCGGTGAGGACACGTATGTCTATGTTCCAATTTTCAAAAATGCAGTAATTATAACGGAACATAATAATAATACAGGGAAGGTGATCTGAAACTGGGAAAAGTATTAGATTACATGGTTCCATTCTGGGTGAAATCGGAGTATAAAGTGTTTGTAAACCGGGTTCATGAATAATGGCTTTCAGTCTAGGCGAAAGTGATTTCTGCGAAGCTGTTGTAATAGGTATTTGTATCGAATTACTGTCTGAGCTATGTACTTGCAAGTTTTTTTTTCTCAGTGAGTTTTACTGCGCAGTGGCGACTTGTATGAGCACCTCATCCGAGCGTCCGAGCATGCCCGGGTTTGCACCAAAAGGATGAGCGATAAGCGAAGTAATTGCACTCAATGACAACAGAACGAAGCTCACAATCTCTTAGTTTGTGTCAGTAGCGGCAAGGCCCAATGAGTGGTTCGGTCTCAGCTAGGAATTTATTTACATCCGTAATGCACAAAAGTATACTGGTAAACTATAAGTAGTGACCGGTTTAACACAACCATTTCCCTGAACCTAGTTGTTCCCCAACATGTGTCCAGTTCCTATCTATACCCAAATGTCGTATTGGCATTCGCACCCTCCTCCGCTTTCCCCGTCGGTGGAACAGGTTGGAGTAGAGGTAGACAGTGCAGAGGAGGAGGGGCGGAGGAAGAGCATTAAGTTAAAGAAGATGCTGGTTATCTGGAGGAGAAGGTTGGTGGGTACACGTGTGGAGGTGAGGGAAGTGCGATGATTGACCCGCATGCTGCGAACTGCCATGCGTAATCTGAGGATTTGCGTTGAAAGGGACCTTCTTCAAGCTCGTTTGATGTTTGACTGGTGAAATAAGCGTTAAGAAGAGTGATATGAGAATAATAGATGCACACTAGAGCATAATCGTCCTAAAGAGGAAACTCAGCCCTCTTTCGTCTCGAATACTCTTGATTTTGTTACCAGGTATATTTTTGGATAACACTCGGAACCGTATACTGGTACCAACCCCGGAAAAAGATAACCTTAAACGGTTCCATCTAACGGTAGAAGATGCGTTGGCGAATGGTACCACGTCGATGCACGATGCAGGTGAAGAAGGGAAAGTTCTGTGAGTTTCTCCTCTCCCTGTCGCTTCATCCCTCTCTCCCCTCCTCCCCCTCCTCTGTCCTTAGGCAGAGATTCATAGAAATGACACCAAATGACTAGATGCAATGCACCACTTCGATGATTCAGCTCCGTATTGGAGGAATGTTGCGAAGAAACTGGATCATAGCAGGCTGAGAATGAGTGTAAAACTTATTTGTGACGAAGAGTACGCCTTTATATATCTAGTAAACTACTACTTCGATTGATTACTGTATGTCGACTTTGACAGGTTCTATGCGCTCCGGAGGTAAGTATATATGTACATACCCTTTTCTTAATATCCCTAGTTCCTCGCTCGAATCGACTCTCTGTCCCGGATACATAAATGATTGGGAAATACAGCTATACGAAACCCTACATAGATGACCCCTGGAACTCTGGCTTCATGCGTCTCCCCGACTCCCTTCTGAACAAGACCATACCGAAGTTTATCTGCGACGGCTGGCAAGTCCACACACACGCCATTACCGATCGGGCGAATGGACTTGTATTGGATGCGTTTGAGAGAGCGGTATAGGAACTAGGGAAAGAGAGGGTGAGGGAGTCGAGGAGCCGAATTGAGCATGCGCAGATTTTGAGGGAGGAGGATGAGGGAAGGCTGGGAGGTAATTGTAAACTCTTCCGGGCTTGGCTTTTTGTTTTTTTTGTTTTTTTTTGTTTTTGTTCTTTCTTCTATCACGATACCGTAATCTTTCCTGTTCACGAACACCGCGGCTAACCCTGATTTTATTTTATTCCCTACAATTATCGCTAGTGTCTAACCGACACACGTAACGGATGACATGTGGTACGGAGAAGCGCGTCTGGGGTCCCGCACGCGTCAAAGGGTTGTTTGCTCTTCGATCTATGTATTATGAATTACGGAGCGCGGATTATGCTGGGGAGTGATATGTATTCCTGCTGAGAGTATTAATCCCTTGGATGTTCGTGTTTTCCGTTGCCCATTCCTGTTCTTGTTCTTGAAGTTGTTGTCGATGACATTCTAAACTTCTGATGTTCCTTTCATTTTCGTAACTTATCTGTACGTACTAGGAATTCTATTCCGCCGTGACGCGTACGGACAAATCTGGGAACAGCCCGCAAGGAGAGAATGGGTGGTTCCCAAAACAAAAGTTGACGAGGATAGAGGCTTTAAGAGGTTCGTTCGTTCGCTATCACTACTAGCGAAACCGTCGGTTTTCGCTGCTTCTTGTTACATTGCTGGGGAAATACATAGGAACCATCGACCCAGCCTATGCTTCCTTCGCAGAAGATATTCTCGGCTCGTCGGAGCCTGGGATGAGGCTGATTTCGTTGTGCTCGATAAGAATATCATATAGGTCGATGATGTAAAACAAGGCGACGGTGCTGGATGGGCAGGTTGTTTTTCGGGAGCTGAAGAAGGGTCGGGTTTGGGTTCGGGTTTGAAGCGGAGGAAATGGGTGTTTCGAAACGTAGGGAATTGCTAACACTTGAAACTTGTTTTGGCTGCACCCTCGGTCATCTGGGAAATTACTTTAACGGACTCGGTGTAAGCGCGGAAAACTGCTAAAAAGGCCTTTTCTCATCCTATCGTAACCACCAGTGGATTAGAAATCGGTGCCTCTCACGGTTTACAAACCACCATCGTCATTCTCTCTCTTACGTTGCTCAATCACTCACTTAAAATTAGAAGTTGTACGTCTAGCACCAGAACTATGTCTTCATCGAATACTGCCCCAAAGGCATACGCAGTCGATCCTACCACTCAGTACGGTCAAGAACTCTTATCTAGCTGTCTCAACGGCCTGCCGTCTTTTGAAGAATCAAGCTACGATGTAAGTCGAAGCTCGGATTCAAGCTTATCTTCCGGCAACACAGCTACACATCATCATGATCGTCCTCCGGTGAAATACATCCAACCTCCCAATCCAGAATGGAAATTTGGCGAGTCGGTTCAGAGTACGAAACTTGGGGAGAAGTGGATGGAGGGAGCGGAATTGGAGGATAATTGGGTACATTATGATACGGAGAAGGAAGATACTCGGTGTGTTCAATGAATTTTTGACCTCTCAATCGACCTATATCCGTCGTGATGATCTATACAGAAAGATTTACACTTTGATGATAAGTGGTATTCAGCCGAGGCCAGTCGCGTTCGTCTCGTCAGTTTCGGTAGACGGAGAGGAGAATATCGCACCCTTTAGGTGAAGTCTTTGTCTTTCTCAAGCAGTCTCGTTCTGCTGAAGAATATCGTAGTTTCTTCCAAGCTCTATCTCCATCCCCTCCTATTATCATGATATCCGCGCTCAATGCTCCAAGAGTCAAAGATACGACCGCAAATATCCAGGTATGCACTCCAAACAATGGTCAGCGATAGAAATAGTCTGCTAATGGTCAATATTCTTCAATCTAGGCAACGAAAGATTTCACCGTGAATATTATTAGTCTTCCATGGATTGTACAGGCCAACGCAGCATCCATCGATGCCCCCAGACACATATCCGAATGGGAAGTATCGGGATTGACCAAAGAGCCTAGTGTGCGCATCAGTTTTCTTCGCCAAGACAATGTATCCTACTTATTTAATCATTCAACAGACACACGTACGGGCTCCCCGTGTCAAAGAGAGCGCGTTTTCCCTGGAATGCATTCTTTGGGACAAGTACGATATCGTACACCCCGATACTGGCATGGCCACCTCCACCGCCACGTTCGGTCTCATCAAGTGCATCCATGTCCGCAAAGACGTCCTCAACGCACGTGGATTACCGGACCCAGCAAAGTTGCAGACTATTTCGAGGTTGGGGGACATTTCGTATGGACTTGTCACAGAGGCATTCAGGCTACCTAGACCTAGCTGGAATGCGGATGGGGAGTTTATTGAGAAGGAATTGAAAGAGAGACGAAAGTCGGAACCTAGTAGTAGTCTTTTGTAGGAAGAATTTTCTCGGATTCAACACGTCTAGTAGAAAACACGGTGATGCAGAATCATTGAGAAATGCAGACGGCGCGTTTATGTACATGGGAAGACCGAAGAACTAGAGCTGTCCACATACACTTATGAAAAATTGGAACGCATTAGCCTCGTAAGCTGGGTAAAATGATCGTGGTAAGTCTTTGTTCGACTGGTAACTTGGTTATCGAATGATATTAAACTCAGTACTCGCCTCAATTACACATAGCTACACGCCCCCAAGCCATCCCAATCCGGTAAGTACATGACATGTACTGAGTACTCGGAACAAGCACACGTAGAGAGCCCACGCCGCCATAGTACGAATCTCATCGAAATCATCGTGGAAGGCCCCAGGAGTTCCGAGCTCGATACGGTAATTGCGAGAATTGATTGATGGTCGACAGCGTTTCAAACCCGTTCCAGCACTGGAAAAGAGAAGATGTAGTCTGTCGAGCCCGGGACGCAGATATTGCCAGTGGAGGATCAGCGGTTCGTGACAGTTAGAACAGCTATAGGTTGTGGCCGGTGGCGCCAAGCCCCATCGGTATGTTTCGTCTGAGGAAGTTTGTATTCGATACTTACCTACAATCCCAGATACAATCTGCCTAAGCAGTTTACAGGAAGTCACGCTCCGTGGAAGTCTGCATAGTCCGCAAGTGGTCAGGAGTTAATGGCCGTTGTGAGTGGATAAACGACGTTCGTCTGAGAATGGCCTGAATATCGAGGGAACTAAATCTAAACGTGGTGATCTCGAATCCAGATGCTGAATACATACATCAATATGGACATCATGATCGTAACACCACTGTACTTTCAAACTGCTGTATAAATTTCCGAAAGTTACCTCCGCCCCTCTTCAAGGGTTGATGGATACATTTTACCGACCCCGCGAGCCTTTGAGTCTCAGCCGGTAAGGAGTGGTGAATCCCTGTCTTCGATAGTGATGAGGCCCTCTAGTGGTAACAAGAAAACGCATGTGGTCCAGCCAGAGCGGACAATTTTAGCCTTAAGCTTAGTTCGGTTTAACTCCGCATAACCCTTAGTTCATGGTTATATAGCGAAATTAGCCGAGGGAATGAAAACGGATTGACATCTTCCATTTCGTCACTTCAACCCGGGAGAAATAAGATTTATATTACACAACAGGCTGTATGCTCGGAATGCAGGACCCTCTTGGCAGCAGAGTGTATATTAGGGAAGGCATTACGTGCTGATTCTGATATCGACATTTTAAAACACGGACACGCTGCACAACTAACTTTTCTGCCCCCCCCCCAGCCCCATTGTCGACAGTATGCTCAAGCTATTTCGTTCCAGAGCAGTGTCCTCTCCGCCCACTCCGCAGCTAGTGTATGTACAATTCCTTCCGTCTTATTTTCAGTGGTTAGTCATTGATAAATTGTTCGACCGCTTCACAGGCTAGGACCATACTATTTTGGGGTTGCATTGAATAGCTTTCTATACGGCGTGAGCCCAAGTTGATCGATGACTAGGGTTACGTTTTTTGATTTTGTGACCTAGGTTTTATTCCTCCAGGTTCACATTGTTCCAAGTTAAACCACTTGTTTGACGACTAACGACGTTTAATGGCAGATGATCATCTATTACCAGGGTTATAAGAGGTCCGTGGCAATTTTGACAGCTTCTATCGGTCCTAAAGCTGCATATACTCAGAGACTCGCTTTGGCTACGGTTCTTTGTAAGTGGTTATAATCACCTTGACAGCTGTGCTAGGCTAAGTTCAGCTTGCAGGTGCTCTATCTGTTCATTGTGGAGACTGTGAATACCGGAATTTGTGTTGCTATGGTTTACGAGCCGCTCATTGGACAGTTCGGTATGAACATATCAGTGAATACTAACTTCTTCAGAATGATTCACCAATTTTGTCCCATCGTTCAGGTACTGATGCACCAATGTCACTCTTTCCCTCATGTACGTGGGCTTTTCATTGTACCTATGCAGCCTTGTGGACCTGACTTCAAATACTGCCTGAGTAGTACTTGCCAGCCGTAAGCTTAGAATATCCCACTCACCATATCTAAAAGACTAATGCCTGATTGCTCTAAAGAGCCATTCCTGGAGGTAATGAATATTCACTCATTTAAAGGATGTTTTTTAACTGGCTGTGCAGACAGCTATATCGATTCCTGTCCAATTCTTCTATGCTTGGCGAATTTACATCATTATGAGACACTATTGGGTTCCAGCACTGATTTGTCTTTCATCTTTGGCTTCTTTCGGTGAGCAGCCTTGAGTTTACCACAGCTGTCGATGCCATAATGTCTCCACTTAGCTGGTGCATTCTGGACTAGCCTGTGCGTCCATCAAGCGCACAGTTATCAGAATAAACAGATTGTTAATCATCCCGCTCTCATCTGGTCTATTTGTGCTGCAGGTATATTTTAGTGTTTGATGCAAGCGGAAAGATTTTTTACTTTGGACTCAGGTTCGGATGTTATCATAAGTGCAACCCTGATTACACTCCTGGTATGTATATCTCTATGACCGTTTGATCTACTGATATGAACATGTACTAATATTTGCCATAGATAAGAAGAAAAACCGGTATAAAATCCACCGATGATACCATCGATCGCATAATTAGAAGTGTGTCGTTCTCAAAAGTGTTCTCCGTCCTTTCTCCTGACTTTCAATACACAGCCACGGTTCAAACCGGTGCTATTACTGGGTGTTTTGCTGTCCTCGACATTGTTCTTTTCCTTGTACTTCCAAATAGTACCATGTCAGACTTTCATAAAGCTTAGTAGAAAGCGCCAACTGATAGAATTTTGACAGGAGCTTCACATTTGACTTTGCGCTTCCAAAACTTTATAGTAATTCCCTCATTTCCACCCTCAATGCACGTGTAGGATTGGTGCATGTAGCCATTAGGCGGGTTCAGGACAATGTGTTGTTTTCAGAGTCTGGGCAACTCCTTGGAGTGAGTATTATGACGAGTATCTAGCAGGAACCTACTAACACCTACATACTTTGGAAGTCGTCTATAGGACCAGCTGATACTTCTGCCTCTATTGTCTTCACCTCAAACCCACATGTGAGCAGCAGCATGTTGGGGAGAATTATTTTTGATTGACGACCCTTGACAGTTCCAGACAGAGCTTACGGAGATAAACTCTGTGGCACTAGATCGAGACACTGAGTTTATTTATAGAGGCAGCCTGAGTAAGGCTTAAATTGCTATCCGTTAATGTTCGCGGTCGGCATGCTGCATATTTCACTGCCTTGCGCCTCTAGAAGCTTGGGGAAAGAGCTAGCTGTTGGATAGCTGGAATTCATTCCAGTAAACATCGAGATGTCCCCCCCGCAATGACTTAATACTTGGTCTGCGGGAGTGGTCGGTCTGTCCAAAACGAGATGATTCAAGCAGGACACGCTGCTCTCATATTCCACTTTTGTACCTCGATATGATCTTAAAATGGCGTACAGATACGAATATTGCTGAGTGCTCTCAGAAATCGTTGGTTCGAGGGGCGTATTTTTTCATGCTGCGAAATTTATTCCCCTCTTTCGGAGTATTACAAGCGTAAATTACGCCATGCTGAGCCTACGACGCGTTTCGAGCGTCTTACCGTAAGTATCAGGATCTCACCCCATCATACTAGTAACGAAGATAAGCCCGGTGTACATCAGTCATCTCCCATCATAAATTTGAAGAGGCGAACAGGCCTTCGAGATGTAGCCATCAATGCTGGTAGATGATTAAATGCAAGTGCCAGGTCAGATTGCTGTGGCGGCGCCAAATCTGACATACTCTCCTGTCACATTCCGACTGCTGGCTAAGAAATGTTGTTCGATATTCACCTACAAACCAAGCGCAAACGGTGACAATCGGCCTACTTAGTATGACGCTCCATTAAAGATCACATAGATTGTGAAGTTGTCCAAAGATGATTAGGTCGATGAAGTGGACATTACCTGACTTGTCGCTTTCAATGCCGAGTAAGTGCTCTAAGTACTGTGCTTAATTTAAGGCAACGTATTGTTCGAAGTAGAATCCAGCTATAAAATGACAAACAAGGGGCCTCGCGGCAGTAACTACTGCGTGATGAGGTTATGGCGCTGGCAAGTTACGGCACCTTCCATTGCGCCTGCAGCCAATGTCAAGTAACATCGACATTTATCACTGTAGCCTTTTGGTTCAGCTGGGGACTGTACTAGTTGTAGGCAGCCCAGATCATTACAGCAACGTCTTTTCCCTGCGGCCTTACTTTTAAAATAGAGTGAGATGTTTCTACCCGTTTGTTGTTCCACTGTAGGTGATACTTATCTACTCTTGTGAAGAGACGCCTCATGGTAATCTCATGGTCATAAAAAGACTCGATTGCCGAGACCGTTATCCATAACTTTGGAGTTCGGCGCGTAAAGACCGAATCATGATAATATTAATATTAATATCGTAAACATAGTCAATGGCACATAGCCCATGGGAATAAATAGACACTTCCGTCTCGTCACTCCACCTTTCCTCGGGAGAAGGAAGATTTCTAACACAGCAGGCTGCATGTTCGGATTGCTGGTCGGAATGCTGCTCCCATGGTAGTAAAGCTAAGTAATTGAGAAGGGCATTACGTGCTTAGTTGTGATATCAACTCAACGATTCGCCTTAAAAACCGGCCGCGCCATGCCATCAATTTGCTTGCCCCAGGTCTCATTTCCAGCAATAATACTCCATTTTTCGAGCAATGCCCCCTCCACCCACTCCGCAGTTAGTGTATGTACAATACTCTGCATCTTACTTCCATTGGTCACCAGTTTAGTCGGTCCATAGGCTAGGGCCGTATTATTTTGGGGTTGCGTTGAATACCTTTTTATACGGTGTAAGCTCAAGTTCATCAGCTACCAGGATCAAAACTGACCGTCTCCTCTCTGAAACTAGGTTCTTTTCCTCCAGGTTTATATTTAAGACTTTGCAAATCAAATGTTTGGCACCTAATGAGTTTCAATGGCAGATATTGATCTATTTCCAGGGATATAAGAGGTTCGAAGCAATTTTAACAGCATCCGTCAATTAACGTACTCAAATGTCTGTCTATATTCCAAAATCATCAGAGATCAGTTTTGGCTTCGCCTCTTTGTGAGTAGATGTATCCATCAAGTCAAGTATTCATACACCAACTATCACCTTGCAGGTGCTTTATCTATTTTTTGTGGAGACTGTGAATACCGGAATCTGTGTAGCCATGATTTATGAACCACTGATTGGACAGTTTGGTATAAATGATCAACTACTGACTTCTTTAGAGTCATTGACTATTTTATTACTCAATTCAGGTACTGATGGACCAATCTCCCTCTTTCCTACATGTGCGTGAGTGTTTCTCAATGTGTATATCGTGGGCATGACTTTGATCATTATGTTGCCTATTAAGTGCTTGCAGGCCGTGAGGAAAATATCAATTCTAGATTAATCAGGAAACTAATATCTAACCCTTCTAAAGAACCCTTTCTGGAGGTAAGAATAATCAATATTTTTAGAATCATGACGTTTTGATTATACGTGTCGCAGATAGCTATATCTGCTCCTGTTCAGTTCTTTTATGCCTGGAGAATTCGTGTCATCATGAAACGTGATTGGATTCCAGCCCTGATCTGTCTCTCATCTTTAGCTTCTACTGGTCAGTAACTTCAGTTTGTAACTTCAATTTGGCTGATAGTGTTCTCCCTAGCTGGGGCAATTTGGACTGGTATTTGTGTCCATCAAGCACACATCTATCAGAACAAAGATATTATCAATCATCCTGCTCTCATCTGGTCCATTTGCTCTGCAGGTGAGCATTTGATTTTCAAGTGTATAATGCAACAGTATCATCTTGATGATTAATTCAGGCTCTGATGTTATCATAAGTACGACCCTTATTACAGTCCTGGTATGTATACTTACAATGCTTATTCGACCGAATGAAAACATGTGTTACCAGATAAAAAGAAAAACTGGCATAAAAACCACCGACGACACTGTCAATCGCATAATCAGAAGTATGGAGTCTTTCTTATAACATTTTTGGATATTGTCCTTTCTTTTAATTTTTACGATCTAGCCACGGTTCAAACCGGTGCAATTACTGGAAGCTTTGCTGTCCTCGATATTGTTCTTTTTCTTGCCCTTCCAAACAGTACCTTGTCAGACTCTCACAATATCCGTGGAACTCGAAACTGACCGATAATTGATAGGAGCTTTACATTTGATTTTGCTCTCCCCAAGCTTTACAGTAATGCTCTTGTTTCTACCCTAAATGCGCGCGCAGGAATGGTGCAATTATCCTTGAGGCAACCCCAAGACAATGTTTTGTTTTCAGAACAGCCTTTAGGGGTGAGTGTCAGAGTGATAAATGGTTCTGAAAATTGTGCTGGCGAGCTCTCATCTACCTTCAAGTCATCAGTTGGGCAGTCTAACGCTGCTGAAACTTCAACGTTCAATGGCCCAATTGTCTTCAACGCAAGTCCAAATGTGAGCGGTAGAATTCTAGAAGTTATTTTTCCAAACTGATGGCCCTTAGCTGGATTATATAGAGATGAATTCTGTCACGCTGAATGGAGACACTGGGATTGGTTATGCAGGGAACCTAAGTAAAGCACGTGTGCCTTGAAATGCTATCAAATCGCGTAGTCTCTCTGTATAAACACTCGATGTTTGACTTTCTTGAGCTTCTGGTGGCTTGTAGGAAAAGGTACCGAAAATTGATGTCCGATGAAGGCAATTATCGATCAGAACACTCGCATTAATATGTTGGTACCCAAGTCCATCGGCCCAAAACCAGATGATCTCCAGGAGCGTCCGGTCGATGACTAATTCGCTTTAACTTCTTTTGAATTTCTTTGATATACTTACATACATGAACATTGGAATTGATATATTGAACCTCGTCAACCAAGCCGGTTCGGTGTGAATAGGCACTCAATGCTTCGAAAAAGCGTATAGAGGGACCATGCTGCTGCGAAACCAACCGGAATTCCGACGTCGCCTGCCCCAGCACGAGCAACGGGTCCAGTATACAGTGTTTGACCCATGCAGGGGATGATTATAGCAAACGATAACAGAAATGCTAGTGTTGCCGCTACTCCAAGAGGAAGGATGGAAGGATTATCCCAGTTCTCAGCATGGTAGTTGAAACATTGATTCTTTCGGAAGATGAAGTGTTCACAAAGGACAATGGCAGTGAATGTTGCGGTCCAGTACCCGATTAGGCCTAAGGTCAAGTTCCACAACTTTCACGAACGTCGAACATAGCGTACAGCACGACTCACTTAGGATATCCTGGAGTGTGGCGAACAAGGTTGAAGATAAAACTATTTGTAGAGGGATAACACTAGTGAAAGATTATAAGCCGTTTGTATGTCAGATCAGCATACGACTTACATTGCGGTACCAACAAATGAGTAAATATAACGAGGTACCTTGGCGAATTTGGTTGATACACACATGAAGCTTAGCCCTTGATTCTCCATTGATGAGGGAATGGAGAAATCGGGAAGCATAACATGGGCTCACCAAAGGAATAGAGAAGAATAGCTCCGGTGGAAGCCAGCGATAGAAAACAGACCACCATCAGAAATTTACCGAAGCCTCCTGCGGGAGAGAGTACCGTGGCAATTAGAGCTCCGAAGTTATCACCATCGGGACCAAGACTTTCTCCCCATGCTGGTACTACCTGTGCAAAAACTCCAAGGACAGCGCCGAGTGCATTCCATGCGAACTGTCAAAAAAATTATTGAACAAATGTCCTGGCTAAAGAGGGGCCGGAATTTACGCTTGCTAGAAAGATACCAAGAAAGGTGTAACTAAATATTCGATGTCCACTGCAATTTGGGCGATGATGGACAGTATAATCCAATGCATTTGTGGTCCAGGTCAAATTGAAAGTAGCAATAGCGGCGGCAAATGAAATGATTTGCGAAGGTGTTACATTTAGTGATGCTGGAGGTGTTGTAGTAAGATTTCTAGCTCCTGCGGCCGGTAAGGTGATAAACAATAGGGCATTCGGTATCCAGGCATAGGTTGCGAACTGATGCAAAAGTCTGTAACCGCAGAAGGAGATCTTTGAGATAAGCAATACGATATGTGAGTCTCATCTCATCCAAGGTTGAATTGTCAGAATAACTTACGGTAAACGCCACCAGTGCAATTATCACAATAGCTGAAGCAACCGTAATACTTGGAAATACTCCTACAAGAAATTGTGCCGCAATAATTCCTCCTAAAATTAACCAGCCAAGCATCGTGAAAATGTTAAGGATCGCTGGGATTTTGGCACCGTAATATCTGAATCAATGTATCGTATGTCAAATCAGTGGGAGCGTTCAAGGACATACCCAAAAGAAAAGCGACTGAGAATCATGGTTCTGACGCCTAGCTTTGGCCCCAGCATGCATCTAAAGGGATTTCTCTCGTAACAGACCCGCAGATCGAAGATATACTCACAAGTAGGCAGGTGCTAAGGCACAACTGTAATTAAGCGTTTGTCAGAAACTCGACACTAGACCGATAGCAGCCATATACATACATTGCATCGACGAGCAGTATAATGACGAGCGAAAACTTCAAATCAAGTTGGAAAAGAAGGGGCCCCAAAGTTCCGCCACTCAGACTATTTACATCTTAGCATTTGTCTGTATCTACCGGACGATTCTAGCTCACCTAGCAAGGTTAAACGAGCTCGAGAACCAGATTGTGAAAATTTGGTATGTTCGTGTATCGTTTCGTTCTTCTTCAGTAGTAGGGGATATTCTGAATGAAACACAGTGAGCCTATCTGACCATAGAAATCACTGAAGCCTTGCCCATGGGTCTCGATGCCTTCATCAAACCATTTCTTTACAAGTTCCCAGATGCCTGAACGATATTCAACCTCCTTCGAAGATCGAACGCCATTCTGAGAAATAGAAGGAGCTTTTATGCTTGCATCGCGTTCAGCATCAAGCATCTTCACTCCAGTGGTGACAGCTGGAGGGTAAAAAGTAGACGATGAATGAAAGGAACGGCGTGTGCACCGTCTGCTTAATATTCCAAGATGACTTGTTCTGGGAAGGACCACATATTATCCTCTAGGAACAGATCGCGCCACAAACCATGGCATTTTCAATGTTTGCCTCCATACTCGAAGTCCTTGTGAGCAAATTCCGGCATGCGGGTCGACACTAAAGACACTTTCGCTGAGTTTCGGTAAGCAGCTGTGAGCAGCGACCGAGAGAGTCCTTGATAAGAATAGATCTAGGTCGGATGCTGAAGAAGAATATGCATTAGGAGCATCAGACTGGCACGAGTTCTACGTGGGTGGGAATAAGTCATAGAAGGAAACGATAAAAATACAATGCATAAGGTCTCTCAGAGTCCCCACGAGAGAAGATAAAAACGTCCAATCCTCCTATCTCCAACGTGATGGCCGCACTGCTCTTCGCGTCGGTGCAGTCAAGGCCGGCAAAGTGAGCTTTCTCAAACGCTCCATTACCTCCTTCGCCAGAAACACCGTTTCCTTTTCTTCCTCATAAAATTTGAGTTGATCATCGATGTATTCAATGATTTGAATATCTGACGGATGTAGAGTCGTAATCGTTGAGAGACGGAAGATTGTAATGAATTCGTGGCGGAAAATTTTCACATCGATAGCGCTCAGGGCTGAAACGGGCGTCATAGATGACACTATTCAGCATCTGTTGATCAGTCATGCTAAAGCGAAACGAAAGATTACTTACCTTGAACCAAGCGTACTTCTCCTTGTACTCTCGCAAATGCGAAACCTCCCTTTGCTACTGAAGGGGATAGCAGTGGCGACTGCAAAGACAGCGGAGCAAATGACATTCTGGTGCTAGGTAAACTTGCGTTCCTACTTCAGGAGGACGATAGGTCTCAAGCGTGATGAAAAATGGGAGCGGATATTTGTCTCTGACTTTATATAAATTAATAGCATGCTTGGAGCACGAGGAGGTAAAGTACGGTCATAAAACGTGAATTGTTACCGATTCTTCGGTTGGGAATCAGGAAAAAATTCCTGCGACAGTATAAGTACGAGAGAGCCAAAGAGCTTGTCAAAACGCAGCTGATCAGATTAGGACATCTGGGGCCCCGTAATAACTATAGTAAATCGACATCTTTACGAATGCCATTGAATGTTGAGACATAACCCGGGATTTGAGAAACGTTTCGCAGAAACGGAGAAATTCGCCGGACCAAGCTGACTGAGGCCGAAGATTGCGCCGATCACGTCGACCGTCGAAGCTAAAATCAATGAATAAATTGAGTCTCTGATCGCGTCAACCTTATTGCGGTTAGAATATTCGAGTCTTTGAGTGTTCTGGATGTCGTCCAGGCAGGGGCTCCACCGCGTTCCTGCAATCAGCATTGATAAAGTTTCATCTTAAAATCTGGCCAGGCAGATTCAATTATAGCAGCAGCAGCAGAATCAACGGAAAGTGTGTTGGTTTTCTTTCCTTTTCCTTTCTTGGTGAGACGGCGAGGCTTTAAAAAGGGTTTTCGGCAGCAGCGGTAAAGTTTGCAGCTCCCAACACGTGCAGATCATACACAGTTGTCACACGAGTCGTGAGGCCACTGAGGCGCGACATTCGGAAGAAACCACTTTGGAAGTTTGGATCAACACATGACATGGAAATGAATTGTCAAGCTATGCAAGCACTCTATTTCTGGATGACCTGCCCCGCCTGCTCCAGCACGTACGCCAGAACCTCCTGCGCACTTGTAAAGCTGGCAGGTAAAGCATACCCAACTTCGATTCCCTCACAGGTGACAATCACGGCACCCTCGGCAGCATCGCCGTTCTCTACAAAATGATCAATCGTGTCCTGCGCCAGGGTAGTTAGATTATTGATAGCCTGTCCATTCAACGTGGAAAGAAAATGCGGAGGGGTCGTCGCGTTGCTTTCATGAATACACACCCGGGCAGGAAATTCCGGAAGCGTGGCCTCGCTGATTGTGAAAATGCGAGAGGTGTCGTTTGCTCCTGGGCCCGTTTGAATGAATACATTGTCTTGCAGTTGGACGGTGGATTGATTGTAAACACCCAAGTTGTATTCAAAGATGGCGTCATCTGGAAGAGGCTCTGACGAATCGGTTTCAGCTCTTCTCTCGAGAGTGACATTGGTAGGGTCAAAAACTGGTCCTGCGGTGCTCAATGTTTCGTAAACGTTGGCGAAGACATCAAAAGTCCCGAATCGCATGAGAGGATTTCTAGAAGCAGAGTTATTGAAATGATTCCCAAAAATTGTAAAATGCATGTGGCCGAGGTCGAGGTCGAATTCCTTTGTCCCACCCCCAAGAAGCATTGACTTGTGGTGATTACTAACAAGGTTGTGCGAGAAGGTAATGTTGTCTGTTCCGTCCTCACAGTCAAACAAACCTGCGAAAGGAAAGCAATCTCGGTTTCGGAAAAGGATGATCGTCGAAGCTTAACTTACCGTCAAATCGATCAACCTTGGATAAGAAGCAAATTTAGATGAATGAGTACATGAGGAGTTTCAAGAATATTATGACGCACCTGCCAGCCATCTATCATATCAGGCTGAACGTATTCACCATTCAATTGATCTTGAAGCTCGCATCCATCCAACCAAACATTGGTAGCCGTCACCAGCCCCACTGCATCGTACCTTCATAGGGTAAACTCAATTGTTAACCCGGAAGAGAGTCTCATTAATATTCCTACTTACTCAGCATTCCAAGACGACGGGAATGTCTCCGGAGCAGGAAAACAATCCTGCGGGGAGACAAGCTTCAGATTCCGAATCCATATATTATTCACGCTATGAACGTATAGATTGATCCCGTTGAGTGCGGCATTTTCATCCAAACCTATGAGCGAGGTATCGTTCGTGAGCGTGAACCCGACTTGAGCCTTTTGAGTTTCTACAATCACCGGTCTCCAGCCGTTCATATGATCAATGAGTGTCTTGTAATCGGTGGCATTCATCCCCTGGAAGGTAACATTATCGGCAATCGCCTGGTCCACCATATTCATATACGTGGTATTGAAACCAAGGATATAGAGCGTAAAGTTGAATTGACGGATTTCTGCACCGTCACTTCCGGTCATGTCGATGTAGTCCTGACATGTAGCCGCAGTTCCTGCGAATGATTCAGGAAGATCCTCGAATCGCGGATAGCATATACTCTTAGTAGATCTCACCGTTCGAAAGTTCATTCCCATTGATGGTTCCGTTCACATAGATGGTTTTGGAAAAGGGCAATGCCAGTGCTTCACGGAGCTCTGTAGTGTTTGATACGATATAGACGGAGCTGGTATTCAGAGATCCCCCTGTAGCGGAGCCTCCGTATCCAAAAGGAGAGTGCGGGAGTACGGGGGGGACAAAGGATTCTAATTCATTCGATAGTAGGTGAATCGAGCGACCAAAACAAAACAAAAATGGTGACGAACCATCTGCCAACCGCAATGCGCAAACTAAACCTGGTAGAACGTATGTCACCACAAGAGCAATGGCGAGTTTCAACATAGTAATCAGAGCTATCCTGTCCTCTCGCTCACCTGCAGATGACTTTTAACTGCTGTGCGGCCGCACGGACCGCAAGGCAAGCGCATCCGAGCGTCATGAGAATGGACGGGGAAATTCGAAGGTGCGCTCAGGAGGTTAGGTCCATGCACTCACACTACCGAAAAAGACCAGTGAGAAAGATGTCCAGTACCATCTGACATTGTAAGCCGTCCCTCTTTTTGACAAGACTCGAAAGAGAGCATGCAATTCATAAGTAGTACATTCGATCATGGGTATAGCAAAATATGAAGTAGGAAAATATATAGGCACTTCATTCGGGTATCTTCAAACACCTAGTGAGATCCATCCTTCATGAGGCCGGTAGCCAGATGACGTACACCTTGGAGAAAGCTTGCATTCCATTCAACTGATCCTGGTTGAGCATGTGCATCTTCGGCGGTGAATTTTTGTTGCGAGGACACTTCAGTGTCTGTTGCCAAGTACTCGAATTGTGGCAAGGGAGATTCGGGTTCTAACTTTGGCTGAGGTGAAGGGCACTCACTCGGCTTCAAAGAAGGCGAGGAAGAATCTTCGGGATATGCAAGCAGCGAGCTGAGGTCTAGTTCCGGTGAAGTCGAGGTGAAATCATCAGGATATGCAAGCGGCGAGTTGAGGTCTGGTTCCGGTGAAGGCGACCTAAAATCATCAGGATATGCAAGCGGCGAGTTGAGGTCTGGTTCCGGTGAGGTCGAAGTAAGGTCATCAGGGTATGCAAGCGGCGAGTTGAGGTCTGGTTCCGGTGAGGTCGAAGTAAGATCATCAGGGTATACAAGCGGCGAATACGGGTCGGGATTGGGAGAGGTCATGACCTCTTCGTCCATAGGTACTGTTTTCACCGGGCCGTCTCGAGCTGGGGGGGCAGGCGTATCTGGGACTTGAGAAACGTCGTGCTCTTCACAGTACGCGAGCTTGCATCTATACGCAGTTCCATTGTCATTTGTCCTGATCAGGCGGAAACGTGCCGGGTAACTGAGTCCTGACCCATTATTGAGAGAGGAAGAGTTAGAGAAGGTAAAGCGGTAGTTTTTGAGAGGAGGGTTTATCGTCGTGCGTTTTTTTCCGGAGCTAGAAGCAAACACAGTATCAGTAGGGTGAAAGACGAGGAAAACTCAAAGGACACGCCTCTGGGGCTCTGATGAATCGATATCGGCGAAGATACTGACAAATTCTTCCTCTGGAAGAATAACGGTATTCCCTGAATACGCAAAAAGCATCATACTGGAGAGGGATGGGCTGAAGGTCCAAGTTCTGATTCGAAAATTAGCAAAGGGTTTATATACTCGTACAACAAAGGCAAAGGTCTTTTGTGGCGAAGGCCACAGCGAGAGCTTTTTCCCCCGCCTGTTGTCCTCCGTAAAAGTGGCGAGTATTACAATTGGGCCTTTGATACATGGCTGAAAAAGTATGGTCTTTCATTATGGCGTAACTGTGTCGGCTGCTTCAAGTTAATCAAAGACGAGGAGGCAGAACGCAATTCTGATCGGGAAGTCATCATCTGAAGGAGGGCATCCGAGAATAGGAGAATTGACACCATAGTACCGGCGATTCGCAGAGTTTACACGCTGCAGAGTGACTGCAGTAAGTATCGTTTATCAGTAAGACTGTTCAGGTTTAAGCCCAGATTGTATTTAGACGCGTGTAGACGCATGAGGGCGGCTATGAGTTTCGGCAATTTCGGCACCACTTTTTTGCGACCTTCACTGAGACACAATCGCATGCATAGCATCGTCCATCTTTTCACCTGACCTGACCGAACTCAGGCTTGCGCTGTAAGGTTGAATCTGACATATAAAATAATAAACCTCGACCTTGTCCATTCACCCACTTACCGTAGAGGACTTGCATTCGTCCGATAAACGGAACGGAGAAGATATGTTACGTCACCCGTACGGAAATTTGACGGAACCTCCCTCCTTCTTTCACCACCTCCTTCCAGTCTGATTTAGATTGACTATGAGGCTGATATAAAAGTCCCAGTTTGACCGTTTTCAAATTCTCCGCTTGCCCTCTAATCCAGGTCAAATATTCCGAGTTGAGGACTGTTACGGTTATAGTTTCCTTCAAAGTTGACGGGTTTGACGCGCAGGCGGAACAGCGAATATGCGTTCGGCCAATAAAAGCGACGTTCCCAAACCGATTTTTTCCGAACCCAAAAAATCTGACTCGCACTAGTCATAATTCTATAAAAGATATGGCGGAAGGAGCCTTATCGATTTTCCAAAACTTCCCCCGTAATCAAAATCCCCATGTCTCAACTTCCATCTGAGCCCGAGTTTGAACAGGTTCGTGCTTATCGCGTTCAATTTTGGTGACTCCGTGTTCATTCTGAGATCTTCTTGACGAGCTCAGGCCCTCTACGAGCTCAGTACGAGTTTGGGTCCTTTCCTGAAGGCAAACCCGAGCTACCAAAAGGCGCTGGAGATCGTTCAAGTCCCTGAGCGCATCATTCAGTTCCGGGTTGTCTGGGAAGACGACCAGGGACAGCCTCAGGTCAACCGTGGCTTCAGAGTTCAGGTAGAGCCTCGACTGTTCTCCTTGCACTCACGCATCTGAATGAAGTTTCAAGTACAATTCTGCTCTCGGGCCATACAAGGGTGGATTAAGGCTTCACCCCTCCGTGAACCTTTCGATCCTCAAATTCCTCGGCTTCGAACAGACGTTCAAAAATGCATTAACGGGACTGAACATGGGAGGCGGTAAGGGAGGTTCTGATTTCGACCCCAAGGGTAAATCGGATGCAGAGATTAGAAGGTTCTGCGTATCTTTTATGACGGAGCTCTCAAAACATATCGGGCAAGACGTAGACGTACCCGGTGGGTATCTGGAAACCGTTATCTACTTCACAACTCTCCACTTAGTTGACATTCTATAGCGGGCGACATCGGGACTGGTGGACGCGAGATTGGATTTTTGTTTGGCGCCTACAGAAAATTACGCAATGAATTTACTGGAGTTCTAACCGGGAAGGGCTTAACCTGGGGCGGAAGCCACATCCGTCCAGAAGCCACTGGTTACGGATTGATTTACTATGTTGAACATGTGCGTGTTATTTGTCTCATCTATTTCTCCTTATCGTGAACTAAGCTGGGGAGCAGATGATCGCAAAAGCCTGCCCTGAATACAGCCTATCTAAGCCATCCACATTAGTGGCTATCTCTGGCTCAGGCAACGTCTCCCAATTCACCGCGCTCAAAGTTATCGAGCTAGGCGCAACTGTTATGTCACTCTCGGATTCGAAAGGATCACTAATTGCCACTACCGAGTCCGGATTCTCCAAAGATGTCGTCGAGAGTATTGCGCAACTCAAGCTCAGGGGGGGTTCATTAGAATCGTTCAAGAGCTTTGCGGACGAGGGTAAATACTCTTATCATCCTGGTACGCATTTCACTTTCAATTGATTTCATTTCGAACTAAACGGTTGTTATCTAGGCCAGAGGCCGTGGACTCTTCTATCAAAAATTCATATCGCCCTTCCTGGCGCCACTCAGAATGAAGTATCAGCTGCCGAAGCGGAGGCGCTGGTGAAAGCTGGTGTCAGAATCGTTGCTGAAGGGTCCAACATGGTACGTGGAGAGTGCTCTGCCTTGATTCGGCTCAGTTTCTTTATCTGTATTCATCAATATAGGGCTGTACTCAAGAAGCTATTGATGTCTTTGAGGCGTCTCGCAAAAAAGGTGGTATGGGTGTGTGGTATGCGCCCGGAAGTGAGTCTCGCTGTCGCGACTTCGCGGTCTCCCGATTTCTGACCGACATTTTTCTTTTTGGGCGTGCAGAAGCCTCCAATTGCGGAGGTGTAGCCGTATCCGGACTTGAAATGGCCCAAAATAGTCAGAGGGTCTCGTGGACACCGGAAGAAGTCGACACTAAGTTGAAGGACATCATGAAGGAATGTTATGACGTGCGTTTTATATCTGCCTTTACCTTTTTCGCCCCTTGAGCTCTATCGCTTCCTCCTCATCTCCTTCCGATTACGGCTTGAGAGTAACTCGCATCTCGTTTTGCAGATCTGTTTGAGAGCTGGAGAAAATTGGTCTGGTGAAGAGAACAAGGGCGACGTTTTGCCGAGTTTATTAGCCGGCGCCAATGTTGCTGGATTCATCAAGGTTGCGGATGGTATGAGGGCTCAGGGCGATTGGTGGTGATTGTGTAGACATAAGGCGAAAGACTCGTTTCTCATGATTGGTCTTTTCTTTTTTATATGTCGGTTTCATGGCTAGGCCCTAGGGAGCTGTTATAGTAAAGCTGGGTCAAGCAGAGTAGAGTCGAGTAGAACAGTTTCTGGCGTGAAGATGGTGTACATTGAGCAAAGAACTAAAACCTAAGGCCAAAAGGCCCACCAGAGGCGTGTCAATGGCTCATTGACCTTCGAAGTTGATGTGGCTTCGCGGTCGCTTCGGAGTGTGTCCGTGCGGCTATTACCAAGTAGCTCGGCCCGTGCCTGTTCGGGAGAGAAATGTATTTAAGCGCCAAAGTGCCAATAAGTATCACGTCGCGATTGAGATCTTCCACCATCATGGATCCGGCTTCAACTTTGCCTTTGCCATGTTGTCCAGCCATTGAATGTTGGTTTCTCTCCTGTTTCTGTCTAATCTGGGCATACCCCGTGGTCTCCCCTTCGTCAATATGAGTCCGCGCTTGGCGCCAGCTCTTGCCTGAAACTATCTCGAATTTTAGCAACCGTACATGCTCTTGGGCAATTTCATTGAATCGGAAGCTCTGGATTGTGGTTGGATTAGTTGGGCTCATTTCGGGGAATACGGTTATTGAGTAAGTATTGGGAAAGTTTGGTTAATTAAAAAGCCCGAGAGCTTGATTACAAGACTGTGGAGCCCCACCAGCTGATTTCTTGGACTGCGTTTGTTTTAGTGTCCAGCTATTTAATCCAGACTCATAACTGCTGTGCGAATTCTCGCGGCCGCCTACATCCTCACGTGTGCGGCATCCTCTTAGAATCATTATCTATCTGCTTGCATTTCGGTCCAGATTCAAGCCATCTTGGCTGGAATTGTTTCTTGCGAGATGTGCTGTAGTTTCGACCAAGCACGCAGCATGTACTTTACGGTGTATACTCTACGGCCGTATATTTGCATAACACGGTAAGAATCAGGTCGTTTTCAAAAAATAATGCATAACATGGGCATCTGAATTGGAAAAAATTCAAGGCCGTAATGGAAAAAACTCCGAGTCTCAGTCTGGCTCAAATTGCATCTGAGCATGCCATATTTTTTACGGGCGACAAGATTTTGCGTGGATACGGTGCGTGTGTGCGTGCAGCAGTTTCAACATTAGTATGTACCACAAGTACCTCTTATATATATGTCTCTTCAGTTCTTCTTTTGTTTACACTTGAGTTTGTGGGTACTCTAGGGAAATTTATTCTGATATTCATTACCTACAGTCATTATTAGTATACTTAAGTTATTTTAGTTGGAAACTCTCAGTTGTTCATACACTGTGATTCTGAAGTGATCCAATCTTTGATATAAGGTAGTCAGCTGAACATGAAGTATCTTACTTGAATCCACTGCACCTTCAGCATATTTCCAAATACAAATATAAGTGATTCACTTGATTTCTGTGCTTGCAGGTTGAACACTACAGTATATCCTGCTCCAAATGGTGAAAAAATAAATTCCTCGCAAGCGCATAGCTCTCATGTAACACACGCATAATTGTTTTCTAGCGCACAAATAAGTTATTGCACATACTCTGCACGCGCGCAACACGGTTTCTAAGTGCGCTATCTGAGATTGTTCAGAGCGCAGTGAGTTCGACGCAACACAGAAGCTCATAGCAAATCATATTCAATTTTGAGAAAATTATTAAGATTGGCTAGTATGATATCTATGAAGCAGTGCAATTAGAAGAATTAATGAGCGAAGAATTTGAGACTGAGGTAAGACTGAAGGAATGTAGAGTGTATGGATTATATAACCCAAGGATAAGAATAACTGAGCAAACCAGTCTAGCTAGATGAGTAAGCGGTTATGGCTCGGAGAAGAGCAAACATTTTGTCCATCAAAGTTTGCTTGACACTGCTTTCTATCCTATTGAACTCGGCTACCATCTCATCCAGTCCCAAGTCCTTACATTACGGCGTTACACCATTGAAATCAACCTCCCTAATGAAATCGATGGTGTCAGGGAAAGATAAAGGACTTTTAGGATGTATCAGTTGGTGACCAACCCTCATCCACCAAATCTCATCCCATTTCTGGGCACACGGCGACTTGTCATGGTCATACCCATAATGCTGGCATTGTCGGGCACCGAACCCACAGTTGATTGGAGGCGGAACCCCGGCACACCGGATACAGACATTCAAGAGGTAGAGCTGGGCATTTGAGATACAGCTTGCCACCTCAAAACCCATTTCTACCAGTTCCGTAGTGCTATAAGTATGGACTTGACGTGCAAAGAGGCTTTCCACAGCTGGAGCAATCCAGTGACATACACCAAGGGTGAGGGCAAGTCCAAGCATTCAAGCAGGTCCAAGATGGAGTGATTCAATACTCTCCAAGGTCCAATCTGCAGCACATTCGCAAATAAGTAAGGTGGCTATGTGGTAAAGCTGCAGAAGCTGTTCTTCAGAGAAGGTAGGTTTCTCAAAATGCCTTGCCAAAATATGTGCATGAGCAAATGGCATATGAGTGGCTAAATAGCGACACCCCTTACCTAGCAGTCATCCATCGTAGAAACACATCAAGTTCTTCTCTAGGGACAGGAACATATATTGGTTCTTTGTCAGTGCCGAGTAGTCCATTTGTGGGATCAGGAAAGTGCAACAATTCCTTCAGCCCTTCACACATATCCGTGAACTCTGTAAAATTTACTTGAAAGACATCCCCATCCTCGGACTGAAATTGTGAGTTCATATTTGGAATGGCAATTGCATGATGGAACATACTCGCAGCAATACCATCTCCACATTTCCAGAAAACTTGAATGGCTTTATGAATGCACTGAGATTTTTGGTCAGCTTTTGGTTGATCTTGAAGATGCAGCAGCGAGTGTGACTACACAGTAAATTATACTATCTTCAGAAAATTTCTATTTCCCATTCAAATTCAAATGATATAGGGATTCAAGCAATGTCAAGCACACAAATCCGATCCACATTGAATGGAGTAGGAAGCGCAGACATCCTCGCAAGATTATAGACCCACAATTTCTACACTTCACAATGAATCCAGAACACTGAATCAAAATCTCAGAGTTAGCTTGTACTTTGAAGGTACACCCACAGACACTCAGATTGAGACTGCATGAGAATGATATCCATCATCAATTCTCAACAATTTCCGATGAAGAACTTGATCACCTGTGAAGAAGTATCTTCAGAAAAAACCTGATGCAGGGGTACAGTATTTAACTGGACATCTACACTGTCATAGATATAATACGTCAAGGCCACATGCTCTCTGGCATATTGATGGCCACCATAAACTGATTCACTGGGGCATTGTCATCCATGGTTGTGCAGACAGGTACTCAAGAACAGTAAGTTTGAGTCCCATATCTACATGCAACTGATTTTTAAGCTTTATGCCATTTAGAAAACAGGTCTCTGAGCCAGCACAAATAATCACCCAACAACAGTTTTGAGGATGTTTCTGGATGCTGTCAAAAGATATGGAATGCCATCATGGGTTCGAGGAGATCGTGGATGGGAAAATAAGCTAGTTTCCATTCTCATGATAATTAAGTGTGGGCAAAGACAGGGGAGTTTTCTTTGGGGTTCTTCAACCCATAATACACAGATTGAATGCCTCGGGCTTGAACTTGGGTCTCAGTTTGCCCAGGCATGATGTGCATTTTTCTTTCAGCTTGAGGAACTCCATGGGCTAGATCAAATGAACCCCCATCACCTATGGCTCCTACACTTCTTATATCTGGGTTTGATCAATGATGATTACAATGAATTTAGAGAGCAATGGAACACTCATCCAATCTCTGGTCATGGTCACAATTGAAGTCCTCAGGTCCTACTACCTTTTCTTTCAACAATTTGTATTGCAGTGCTGATTATTTTTGCAATAGGACATGCTTTTTCTTGGCCAATTGGAGCACAGAGTATATGAAGATTGCCGAGCAGTTAGTCCTGAACTTCTGGACTGATTAGGCATATGTTCTTTTCATACTGATGAGGGAGAGTCTTCACACTTGCTTGCAGAAGAGTGGCACAGAATATCGGATTACAGCAGGCTAGTAGAGGTGATAGGATCAGAGGAAGATGCTAACTTCAATCGGGAAATTATTGAAGCACTCAGACATGCTAACCCATTCAAAAATCAATACATATGAGAGATCTTTCAATGATCTTTAGCCCACCTTTACAAATCCACTTCCATTCCCATTGGCTATGGTATCCATCCTTTGGAATGGGATAGAAGTGGTTATCCTGCAGTTAGTGTCATCTGTTCTGGTTGTCACAGGAAGGAGCTTCAGATTGCACTTCCAGATTTGATCTGGAGGCCTCACTCTCTTTAATGGGTACAAGGACTGTATTTGATGAATCAGTTGTTAGACAGAGAATCAAGTTAAACTTTGACACTGTTCTTATGTCTGAACTGAGTTGTCTGTGCACTTCAAAACTGCATACTGTAAAATTCATTTGTAAGTTATTCCATTTGACTGGAAAGACACCTTGCTGTAGTTTGACTGACAGACACTTTAGTATATATAAATATCACACTTTGAGAAGCCTCAACCAGTTATGATAAAGATGAAGCTACAGAACTGTCATCCTGCAATGGTGTATGTGCACATGAGCACTTAGTTATTGCGCTGTCTCTTTCTGCTTTTTCCACCATCGACTTTTTTCACCATCAAACATTGAGCCTCCAGCCACCAATCTGAATGTGCCTGGCTCTCTTCCTCTAATACTCTAATCATGTAGCATTCCAAAACCCAGGCTATTTCTCATAGTGAACACTGTAACAAAACACAGGAGGCCAAGTTTTCTCAAGGTATTTCTTCTTTTAGTTCATTTTACATGCAGTTCAACAATTCAACACTGACTTGACCCAGGACACACCAGACCTCTTTGTGACTCTTATTGTATCTGTTTAAACTTGTTATGCCCTACGCTATTTTTTCCGCTCTTTCCAACCACTACACTCACCACATGACTCGATAATAGTCTTACCAATCAATTCGGCTCTCCAAATCTGACATGCATTTCGTGAGGCGGACTAACCAGTTGCTCATTCCAAACTTCTATTCACAAGACCACATGTCTCCCCGCAGAGTATAAAAGCCTTGTACCTACATCTCTCACGATAATGCTGTTATTACCTGAACTATCTTGATCTGTGTCATTTCTGTTCTCTTGTTCACTAGTCTATAATATTATTCTGCTTAACACTGAGTCGAGCAAACCCCATTGACACCAAGTCACTGGCATATCTACTTCTCACTTGTCAAACCAATTGACAAGACTATTCGACTGCCATAGCCTTTCGAATATTCCGTCTCGTAGGGTAAACAGACACCGAGTCATGAACCTCCCGAGTCAACCCTTGTTAATACCGTCTTAATGAGTTCTTCTGATATACTATTTCTAGTTGCACCAAGCTACTAGATTTATTATTTGACACTTGAGGATCATTCCTCCACATCCAATACCAAAACTGTACAGGACTCATTCACCTGTCATATGTAGCAACTCCCCATCGCGTATTCTGTCTCGGCTGTGGTATAATAAAATACTTTCTATTCATTGAACCTGCTACAAGCTTCTAACAACAAAGGTAGTAAAGGTCCTAACAAAATAACAGCATTCTCTCCATCACCGAGATGTCTGGGGAACCTGCAAAACATTTTGTAAGTGAACAAGAAAGATGGCATCAAGAACAAGAATGCCAAAGGGCAGCGAGAGCCAGAACAAGAGATGAGTTGGGGGTTATACCCATCAGGTCCACTATCATTAAGGGGCCCACAGTCTCTGTTCAATTTAAAATGGTCTACTCTGATAGTAGAAAGCGATGCGATACAGGCTCAGGGATTGTTGAGTCCAATCCCCAATATAAGTAGAAGAACTGTCTCGTCGCTGGAGCAAAGCAGTCTGTTACCTGCTCCTCCAATGACAGAAGAATTTGTGAAGGAGACACAGAGTTGGAACCGTGAGAGTTCCTTAATGTCTCCTCCCTACCTGAATGTTTGTGTCGTACCGTTGACAGAATTAACACATCAATTGGTTGATCTACTTCAAATCAATCAATGCACACATTTTGAATTAATAAAGGCAATGCAACACTATATTTGAATTATTAACAGTTGAGACCCAGAAACGAAGGACAATTTCTGGGTACTAGCTGCCTATTTTTGGAAACATTTAATGCAATGACCTTCCCAGCTACCTAATGGAATAAATAATGAAATATTCCAGTCGAAAGAAGTATACGAAGGAGCCCTATGGCTATCACAGCTGATTATGGATCCCGAATGAATGGAAATGGTGAACGAGGCCACCATGAGGCATCTTGAGTCAATACAAAAATCTCGAATCAATTTTCCACTCAATATAATAGTGGATAATGAAAAGAGGAGAACGCTAAACTCCCCTACATTATCATTACTAGATAAAGTGGAACAAGGATGGTCCACAAGAGCAGACAACCTTATTGGGGGTTACAGTTATACCAGTCAATTTTGGGACCAGCAGAAAATAGCTCAGGTGGCAAAGGAGTATTGTAGATCTATGGGAAATACTACTACTCCAAGTTATGAGGATCTGGAAGAGTCGAGATGACTTCCACCCACTGATCTGGACCACAGGCTGCTAATAGTACCTGAAGAAAGGGGTGAACACCAGGTGAGGACAGCCGATGGGGTTTGGGAACTCAAACCCTCCTCAGGAAAGGCTCAAAAGGAGGAGAATGAATTCTTTTCAGAAAGAACTGTGAGACATTTGGCATTGCAGAATGCCAGCAACACACTGATGAGTGCGATAAATCCTTGAGATGAGGATATTCACCTAGCGAAGCAGTACAAGGAGAGAATCCATGGGGATGTGGGAGGCTCATGGGTAATAAGAGCCCAGATGGAATCAGTGACAGATGAGCCAGAAGCTGCTGTGACCACAGGGGATCCTCATACGAGTCTCGAAAGCCAAACCAAGCAGGAGATTTTCTCTCCCAGAGCAGAACATTTGCAAGCTGGAAGCTCAAAAGTACGTATTGGAGGTGAAATTCCTCTCGATGCAGCTCTACAATTGGAAAGATGGGCTGCCCAAGACAAGTATGCTGTATCGATGACTTGTTTTGCTAATGTATCTCACCCTGTGGGTCAATATCCTGAACAAACAGTGACAGAGTCCAATTTGGGACACTCATTATGGTCAAATCACTTGGGATTCAGGACTGACGGTCCAACATATCATAGAAGAGAAACACCTGAAACTTTCCATGAGAATAATCAGTTGGAAGGACCGGGTTGGAATGCAAGGGGTTTGGTGAATTCCCCAAACACCACTGGACCAGGAATTCCTTTCTCATCTCAATATTCAGATCCTGGAAACACAGCCTGAGTTGGTGAACAGCAAAACCAATGGGAGACATCGGGACCAAGTCAGGTAAAACAGTGGAATATGGCATATGCCCCACCTTTGGGGGAAAGGAATGAATTCAAGAACGAAGGATTTAACTTCATGAGAAGTTGAGATAACTGGGACCTTTCATTTTCTGAAGATCAGCTCTGCCCTTCAGCTCTCGAGACTCATCACCCAATGCCCCCATTAGAGAAAAAGGAATTCACTCCCCTATGAAATGTAAAGGGTATAGGGAAAGTGGTTAATCCTTTCGCTAGGGAATCGAGTCGCCAGATTTCCCAACCACTGAGAGCCTCAGAAGTCCTCCCTCAACAGCCTGCAATTTAACAGACGGTGCATGTCCCACCACCAGTAGTTGTGGAAACCGCTCCTCAGGCTGCAGGATTCACTCCACCTGTATTTACAGCTGCTCCTAGACAATACGTCCACCTGACTGCCAGAAATTCTGACTCAATACCTGCAATTCCACATAGATCACCGGGACAAGTAATGAATGATTATCACCCTATTGTCTTGACACAGCAAGATCCTGCAAGAGTTCCAGCTGAACAATATTAGAGATCGGGGACTCAAGAGTATAGACCCTACGTAGCTGAGCCGATGTATGACTACTCGAATTGTGCCAGTACCTACAGGGGGTATGGAGTAGCAGGAGCTCCAGGAGGACCTCTGTATGGAGGAGTCACGCAGACGGGAGGAATTAATGACAGAAATTCAGAGAGAGAAAGAGATAATAGAAATGGCAGTTTTAGAGGGGGATCTGGAGGTGGTGGACCAGGGGGACTGGGGGGACCAGGTAGTCCAGGAGGACCACCCAATGATCCTGACAATTGGGGGTCGAATCATGACGCATATTGGCACCCGGCAAATGGATGGGTAGCTGTACGAGGCCCCAGAGGCGAAAGAGGAGAACCGGGTCCCACAGGATGAGACGCGAGTCAGATTCCAGAATTCGATCAGCGAAAAGATCGATTAAATAAGGAAGCAAAACTCAATGTCAAAAAACCTGACCCTTTCGATGGCTCTGATAGGTGGAAATGGGAACCTTTCCTCTCACAAGTCCATCGCACTTTCATGGCCAAACCTACTATCTACAAGAACGACTCAGATAAAATTGGTTTTGCTGTCTTGTATTTGACAGGGGCAGCAGCTACTCACTACAATAATTTGTTGAAACAGGAAGAAGTGGGAATCCCTGTCCCTGCTCTCTGTACTTGGATTGACTTTGTCGCGGAATTCACATTGTATTTTGGATTATTTGATCCTGCACGAGATGCACAGGTGAAACTGGCCTGGATCAAGCAGATGGACAATGAATCGTTTGCAACATTTATTATACGATTCCAGGAGTATGCGTTCAAGATGGGATACAACAACACGGCATTAGTAGCAATGCTCCGAGGGGCAGTAACAAGGAGTCTCGACATTACAGTAGCAGCTCAAACTCATCCCCCTCAGAATTATCCACAATGGGTACAGCAATTCCAGGAGTTGGACAATTTGATTCGTGCAACCAATGCAGCTCATTCTCATGGAGGAAATTCTGGTTTCGGGATGTATAATCCTATGGCCCCATTGAATCCTCAAAACTCTAACCTGCAACAAGGATCCAATAATAATGACCCCCAGCAAGCAGGGGGTCAACAAGGTAGGAATCAAGGTAATTGGAACAATTGACAAAGGGGAGCTGCAGCTTGGGATAGTAATGTAAATTCGGACAATATTAGTGGTACAGTATATGGACAATCTGAAGACTTTGCGAGCGCCTCGAGTCAGAATGGAAATAGTGGAGAAGGCTTGAGGCAAAGGTCTTACCTCCACACCATCCGTACAATTTAAAAATTGAGACAGAAGGGGACTGTCACAATAGGCTCTCCAAACTTTAAAACATTCCACAATAGCCAGTAATTCCTTGTTATAAATATTGTAATTTATTTCCACTGGTATCATGGATCGAGTATGAAAAGCAATTGGATGTATTTCTCCAGTTTTTGGATCCAGCTGAGACAATATTCCTGCTATTGCCCAATCTGACACATCACATTCCAGAATAATCAGAAGTTCTGGATCAAAATGTTGTAGCACCAGGGCATGTGTAAAGGCATTTTTTAATAAGCTGAAACACTTTTGACATGACTTGTCCCAATGCCAAATAGCATCCTTTCGCAGTAGTGATGTTAGGGCTTTCATTATGCCACTATAATTGTCAATAAATCTGCAATAGAAATTTGCAAAACCCAAGAATGATTGCAGTTCTTTTATATTTGGTGGAACCGGCCAAGATGTTATGGCTTTGACTTTGGATTGATCCATCGACACTCCTTCAGGATTTATTATTACTCCCAGATATTCAACGGTGTCAGTATTGAAACTGCATTTTTCTGGTTTCATGTGTAGGTGGTTGTCTTGTAGCCTTTGTAATACCTTTTGGACTTGTTCCTTGTGGGTTTTTTCATCATCTGAATAAATGAGAATGTCGTCCTAGTAAATAACCCTGCATACATCAAGTAAATCATGGAAAATGTCATTCATAAAAAATTGGAAAGCCGAGGGGGCGTTTGTTAATCCAAAGGGCATGACCAACATTTCATAGGATCTGTATCGCATATGAAACACTGTTTTCCATTTGTGGCCTTCTGCTATTTGGACATTGTTATATTCTGCTCTCAAATCAAGTTTCATAAAGTATTTTGCCCTTCATAGTTGGTCGACGAGTGGTCCTATGAGGGGTAAGGGATACCTATTCTTCCTTGTGATTCAATTCAGGGCCCAATAGTCAACACAATCCTTTTTTATGAATAGAACTGGAGCCCCAGCAGGCAAGTTGGAGGCTCTAATAAACCCTTTCCCTAGCATATCATCTATATAATCCTTTAGGGCTTTTAGTTCCATTTCTGACATGTTATAGAGTTTCCCAAAGGGAGGGGCTGAGTCCCCTTCTGTCTCAATTTTTAAATTGTACAGACAGTGTGGCGGTAAGACCTTCGCCTCTCCTGGGGAGAACACATCCAAGAAGTCTTGATACTTCTCAGCAACATGTTTGAGTATCTCTTCTTTGTCCTTTCAAGATTCTCCAGTCTCTGCTTCTGTCAGAAGCTTTTCTGTAGCTTCCCTATTTCCTCAAATCGACTTGTGAGTTGCAGATTTTTCTGTATTAGCGGTAACATCATTATTCACTTGATTTGGGACTGTGGTGATATGCAGGAAATAGGCAGGCATTCTGTCTCATATTATAGTGTCCATTGCAGCTGCACTTATGAGACTTACTGCCTTGCCTGGGAGGTTTGGACCCATTCTCCTTTTGACTTTTTTGGGTTTTCCTATTTTCATCCCTCGTTTTGTATGTTTTCTCCATTGCTGGAGTGCAGAGGTTTTCAAGATATTTAATACCCTTGTCAACAGGCCTTGTGGAATAGAATCCTGATGCAATTTTCTGACTCATTTATATATCCACCTCTGTTTCTGCTTGTATGCTGGCAGTTTTGAACTTCTTTTGTCAATCCTTTCTGCCCAAGCTTTCAATGCTTTCTCGGAGTAACCATTTCCATTGTCCCCTATATTGTATTTATATTTCCATTTTTTAAGATCCTTGTTGTAATCATTGGCCCAATTCATATAAATCAACCATTCATTGAATTCCAAAACCGATGAGTCTACATCCACATTTTCTTCATTGTTTACTTGTTCATTATAGGCAGATTCATGTTTTGAGTCAGGGATTGATGTATCCTGCTTTTTGCTAGTATTCAGGTTCCATGTATCAGTGAACGAATCAACTAGTGAAGCTGAAATTCATTCTCTTCCTTGGAATGTCAAAGTCAAATCCTTCCAATTTATTTCAGGATTGAATTCTTTGAGCCATGGTAAACCTAACATGATAGGAGCTGTTGGGTGTAGTTGGGTTATTAGGAATTCAACTGTTTGAATTGAACCATTGGCGAAGCTGATAGTATCTTTAAAAATTTTTGTTATATCTCCTGCCAAAGTTGGCTGTCCATTAAATAATTCAAGTGGAATTGGAGTATCTAAATCAGAGATATTTTTGGGAATTTTTTTGCAAGGTTTTTATCAATAAAAGAATGAGTCACACCTGAATTGATAAGAGTATTATAACTTAGATTTTCGGAATTGGAGAAGGGAAAATGTGTCGAGATGAGAAATGAGTTGTTAGAGCAAGACGAGAGATGAGCTGGGGATGTTTTTTCTATTACTGCACCACAACAGATCACTTGAGCAGGGTTTTTTGGATTCCAGGCTGCTCTCAGTGTGTCTCTGGAATCCCCTCCGCTTTTCCCAAGTTGTTTTCTATCTCAGCATTCCTAATCTTGTTGTTAGGTGGGTCCCCTTCTAGAGTAAAGGTTGCAGCCCTCAACTGGTCACTTCATTAATTGTTTATACTCGAAGTTCAATTTTTTGGAGGGTCCCAATTCTCCCAATTCTTGCAATCTTTACCAATATGATCTGATCCACCACAATTATAGCAGAGTCCCAGTTTACGACATCAATGGAACTCTTCGACTTGCTGAGGGGTCCTGGCAGCTTGAATCACCTGTAGGAATTCTTTGTCTCCTGGGTTTTTCAAGACTCCATCATTTCCTCCCTGATTTTCTAAGCCTTCTCCACTATTTCCATTCTGACTTGAGGCACTCGCAAAGTCTTCAGATTGTCCATATACTGTACCACTAATATTGTCTGAATTTACATTACTATCCCAAGCTGCAGCTCCTCTTTGTCAATTGGTCCAATTACCTTGATTCCTACCTTGTTGTGGGTTAGAGTTTTGAGGATTCAATGGGGCCATAGATTTATACATCCCGAAACCAGAATTTCCTCCACAAGAATGAGCTGCATTGGTTGCACAAATCAAATTGTCCAACTCCTGGAATTGCTGTACCCATTGTGGATAATTCTGAGGGGGATGAGTTTGAGCTGCTACTGTAATGTTGAGACTCCTTGTTACCGCCCCTCGGAGCATTGCTACTAATGCCGTGTTGTTGTATCCCATCTTGAATGCATACTCCTGGAATCGAATAATAAATGTCGCAAACAATTTGTTGTCCATCTGCTTGATCCAGGCCAGTTTCACCTGTGCATCTCATGCAAGATCAAATAATCCAAAATATGATGTGAATTCCATGACAAAGTCAATCCAAGTATAGAGAGCAGGGACAGGGATCCCAGCCTCTTCCTGTTTCAGCAAATTATTGTAGTGAGTAGCTGCTGCCCCTGTCAGATACGAGACAGCAAAACCAATTTTATCTGAGTCATTCTTGTAGATAGTAGGTTTGGCCATGAAAGTGTGACAAACTTGTGAGAGGAAAGGTTCCCATTTCCACCTATCAGAACCATCGAAAGGGTCAGGTTTTTTGACATCGAGTTTTGCTTCCTTATTTAATCAATCTTTTTGCTGATCGAATTCTGGAATCTGACTTGCATCTTATCCTGCAGGACCCAGTTCTCCTCTCTTGCCTCTGAGGCCTCGTACAGCTACCCATCCATTTGCCGGGTGCCAATATGCATCATGATTTGAACCCCAATCGTCAGGATCATCAGGTAGTCCTCCTGGGCTACCTGGTCCTCCTGGTCCCCCCGGTCCCCCTGGTCCACCACCTCCAGATCCCCCTCTAAAACTGCCATTTCTACTACCTCTTTCTCTTTCTGAATTTCTGTCACTAATTGCTCCCGTCTGCATGACTCCTCCATACAGAGGTCCTCCCAGAGGTCCTCCTGGAGCTCCTGCTACTCCATACCCTCTGTAGGTACTGGCACAATTCAAGTAGTCATATGTCAGCTCAGCTACATAGGGTCTATACTCTTGAGTCCCTGATCTCCAATATTGTTCAGCTGGAACTCTTGCAGATTCCTGATGCATTGAGACAATAGGGTGATAATCATTTGTTACTCATCCAGGTGTTCTATGTGGAATTGCAGGTATTGAGTTAAAATTTCTGCCAGTTGGATGGACATATTGCCTAGGAGCAGCTGTAAATACAGGTGGAGTGAATCCTGCAGCCTGAGGAGCAGTTTCTACAACTACTGGTGGTGGGACATGCACTGTCTGTTGAACTGCAGGCTGTTGAGGGGGGACTTCTGTGATTCTTGGTGGTTGGGAAATCTGGTGACTTGATTCCCTAGTGAAAGGATTAACCACTTTCCTATACCCTTTATGTTTCGTAGGGGGGTGAATTCCTTTCTCTCTAGTGGGGGCATTGGGTGATGAGTCTCAAGAGCTGAAGGGTGAAGCTGGTCTTTGGAAAATGAGAGATCCCAGTTATCTCAACTTCTCACAAAGTTAAATCCTTCATTCTCAAATTCATTCCTTTCTCCCGAAGGTAGGGCATATGCCATATTCCACTGTTTTACCTGACCTGGTTCTGACATCTCCCATTGGTTTTGCTGTTCACCAACTCGGGCTGTGTTTCCAGGATCTGAATATCGAGATGAGAAAGGAATTCCCAGTCCAGTGGTATTTGGGGAATTCACCAAACCCCTTGCATTCCAACTGGGTCCTTCCAACCAATTATTCTTATGGAAAGCTTCAGGTGTTTCTCTTCTATGATATGTTGGACTGTCAGTCTTGTATCCCAAATGATTCAGCCATAATGAGCATCCCAAATTGGGCTCTGTCACCATTTGTTTGGGATATTGACCCACAGGGTGAGTTTCATTAGCAAAATGAGTTGTCAATATGGCATACTTGTCTCAGGCAGCCCATCTTTCCAATCATAGAGCTGCATCAAGAGGAATTTCACCTCCAATATGTACTTTTGAGCTTCCAGCTTGCAAATGTTCTGCTCTGGGAGAGAAAATCTCCTGCTTGGTTTGGGTTTTGAGACTCATATGAGGATCCCCTGTGGTCATAGCAGCTTCTGGCTCATCTGTCACTGATTCCATCTGGGCTCTTATTACCCATGAGCCTCCCACATCCCCATGGATTCTCTCCTTGTACTGCTTCACTAGGTGAATATCCTTGTCTCAAGGATTTATTGCACTCATCAGCATGTCGCTGGCATTTTGCAATGCCAAACGTCTCGCAGTTCTTTCTGAAAAGAACTCATTCTCCTCCTTTCAAGCCTTTCCTGAGGAGGGTTTGAGTTCCCAAACCCCATCAGCTGTCCTCATTTGGTGTTCACCCCTTTCTTCAGATACTATTAGCAGCCTGCAGTCCAGATCAGTGGGTGGAAGTCATCTCGACTCTTCCAGATCCTCATAACTTGGAGTAGTAGTATTTCCCATAGATCTACAATACTCCTTTGCCACCTGAGCTATTTTCTGCTGGTCCCAAAATTGACTGGTATAACTGTAACCCCCAATAAGGTTGTCTGCTCTCACGGACTGTCCTTGTTCCACTTTATCTAGCAATGATAACATAGGAGAGTTTAGCATTTTCCTCTTTTCATTATCCACTGTTGTATTGAGTGGAAAATCAATTTGAGATTTTCATATTGACTCGAGACACCTCATGGTGGCCTCGTTCACCATTTCCATTCATTCAGGATTCATAATCAGCTGTGATAGCCATAGGGCTCCTTCGTATACTTCTTTTGACTGGAATATTTCATTATTTATCCCATTAGGTAGTTGGGAAGGTCGTTGCATTAAACATTTCCAAAAATAGGCAGCTAGTACCCAGAAATTGTCCTTTGTTTCTGGGTCACAATCATTAATAATTCAAATATAGTATCACATTGCCTTTATTAATTTGAAATGTGTGCATTGATTGATTTGAAGTAGATCAACCAATTGATGTGTTAATTCTGTCAACAGTATGACACAAACATTCAGGTAGGGAGGAGACATTAAGGAACTCTCGCAGTTCCAACTCTGTGTCTCCTTCACAAATTCTTCTGTCATTGGAGGAGCAGGTAACAGACTGCTATGCTCCAGCAACGAGACAGTTCTTCTACTTATATCAGGGATTGGACTCAACAATCCCTGAGCCGGTATTGTGTCGCTTTCCACTATTGGAGTAGACTGTTTTAAATTGAATGGAGACTGTGGGCCCCTTAATGAGAGTGGACCAGATGGGTATAACCCCTGACTCATCTCTTGTTCTGATTGTTGCAATGCAAATTTAGATTCTTCTTCTCTTGGTGTGAGAGGAAGTGGACATCTGATATGTTCTAATGGGGAGATGACCTCGTGTCTCACTCCTATGGATGTATATTGTGTCATTGGAGATATGCCAATATATTCATAATAATCCTCATTCTCAGGATGAGTTGGCATGTGGAAGGGGCATGTTGAGCTGACTCCCACACTAAAGCCTCGAGGATCTTCCGGGGAATGAGTTAATTCCAATAAATGAATTGTTTCTTGTTCCCTTCCCTTTTCAGGTGTTATTGGGGCACTTTGTGTTGGCCTCATGGCTAGCCTCAAGTCAGCTCTAGCTGCCATATAATATGGCTGACCTCGCTGGGAGCAACTTGAAACATATGGTGTCAAGACCAGGTGTCCTGGAACATGAGGAGACCCATGTTTGACAGGATTTTCCAGGTCAAATGGGTCTCTATCATTATGTTCCAAAATTTCCCCTGTTCTTGAGGGGATGGCACCTCTCGCAGGTGCTGATGAAACTGAGCGGTCATCCAGTGTAGGAGCTCCATGTTGCTCCTCTCTTCTCTGGAACCTTGTAGCTCTCACAGCTCTTTGGCATTCTTGTTCTTGACGCTGTCTTTCTTGTTCACTTACAAAACATTTCACAGGTTCCCCAGACATCTTAGTGATGGAGAGAATGCTGTTATTTTGTTAGGACCTTTTACTACCTTTGTTGGTAGAGGCTTGTAGTAGGTTCAAAGAATAGAAAGTAATTTATTATACCACAGCCGAGACAGAATACATGATGGGGAGTTGCTACATATGACAGGTGAACAAATCCTGTATGATTTGGGTATTGGATGTGGAGGAATGATCCTTGGGTGTCGAATAACAAATCTAGTAGCTCAGTGTGGCTAGAAATTGTATATCAAAAGAACTCATTAAGACAGTATTAACGAGGGTTGACTCGGGAGGTTTGTGACTTGGTGTCTGTTTACCCTATGAGACAGAATATTTGAAAGGCTACCGCAGTTGAATAGTCTTGCTGATTGGTTCAACAAGTGAGAGGTAGATATGCCAGTGACTCAGTGTCAATGGGGTTTGCTTGACTCAGTGTTAAGCAGAATAATATTAAAAACTAGTGAACAAGAGAATAGAAACAACACAGGTCAAGATAGTTCAGGTAATAACAGCATTATCATGAGAGATGTAGGTACGAGGCTTTTATACTCTGTGGGAAGACATGTGGTCTTGTGAATAAGAATTGGAATGGGCAACTGGTTAGTTTGCCTCAAAAAATGCATGTCAGAATTGGGGAGCCTGGAATGAATGGGAGGACTATTATCGAGTTGTGTGGTGAGTGTACTGGTTGGAAAGAGCAGAAAAAATAGTGTATGGCATAACACTCAGCTTGAGTACATGGGCCAAGTGGGGTGCATTGGAAGGATCTTTATCCCCCTTGTGATCAGTGATCTCAACTACATTGCCAGGATGAAAAATCCAGGATATTGGACCTGGCATAGCTTGACAAAAAGGGTGCTCTAGTACCGGAGCAGCCTCTTGTGGGGTGACAGAGGTTATCATATCTAGAATCTTGAAACTGAAGTAATATTTGTGAGGCCGTTGTAGATGACTTGTCCACCTATGGAGAAGAGCTGGTGATGAGGGACAGTGCAGGCCAATCCATTGGTACAATCACTATCCCAACATTTGTGCTCTAAGTCAGCCTTGAGAAATTGCACCAGCTTGACCGCCTCTGTGAAGGAGATACATTTGGGTTTTGGCTGCCTCAAAGGCCATCAAATTTCAGCTGCTGTTTTGTGCTTGTTGGTCCACATATCCTTGGTCCCATTGATGTGCTTCAACATCCACTTCATCTTGGGAATGCAGGGTACAATCTCTACCAGACTCTCACCCTGCAAAGGTTCCAAATCTGATGACTGTTTTCAGACACGACCTATGTCACTGTGGAAAAGACCCTCTTGAATACAAACCCAGGTGCCTGGAGGATAGGCAGAATGCATCATCATTGGGTTGGTAGCTGGGTTGGGAATTTGATGATGGATTGGCAGTTCAAGGTGATGTCTATCCCAGATGGTGACACATCCACCTTCTACCACGTCACTCTGGGAGGAAGTGATTCGAGGACAGTTTCTGTACTTGAACCCAGGAACAGGCCACAGGTATGTAGCCAATAGCTCATTGCTGGGATTCATGTTGGGTGCTTGGAGGTAAATGAAACCTGGAACTTGAGAAGGATAAACATCGACAATGGTTTGTCGATCTACAGGCATATAGAGTTTTTTTTCATCAACTTCTTCACTATCCTCTAACAAATGTGCATCTTCATCTGACTCACTGTTGTCATCCAAACTGTCCGTGCTCCCCAGTAAGTCAAGATCTTGATTGGACTCAGTATCATCACTGAGTGCATCTGTCACCTTCACAGGCAGATTTCTTTGTGGTCCCGGTGAAAGTAAATTGCATCGAATACATTGAATAATAGCAGCTTCTTGACCTAACTGAAGTAAAGTCAGTATTTGCAAGTGGTGGAAAATCCAGAGTGGGTTTTTAAATGTACCATACATTGTATGTGGAAAATGGGATAGTTTGGAAGGAATTGCTGGTCATTGCAAATATCAAATTGATCATGAAGGTCTTCATACAGAGCAGCCAGCCTCTCATCAAGTTCGATGAGAGATTCAGAATCTTAAGCTGAATCGAAAGCTGTGCAGAATTGATGTTCTTGTGATTGGGAAAGTGCAACAGTGCTTGAGGTGCCAGTGAAATTCCATTCAGCACTGGATGATGAAGAAGGTATAACCATAGCGACGGTGCTCTGGGAGACTTCATTGACAGAGGGTAAATCAGGAGAAGATAACCTTGAGGAGGGTTCCCGAGCAGATGGTAAATGTATACTTGTAACGAGGGTGTTCCGGGCGACCTCATTTACAGGTGGTAAATTGGGAGAGGGTGACCTTGAGGAGATGGATGGGTGGATTTTGAAGGAAGCTGAATGTTGAGGAGCGGGTAGGGGAGGAGGAAACTCTGCTCCATACTGACAATATATATCGTGAAAAACTCATGGAGAGCTTCTTCTGACTGGGGCAGTCAACAACTGCAAGGGCAAAGTACTGTTGCTGCTGGTTGGTGTTCGAGTCTCCCCATCAAGCAGATTGGAGTTATTGGACTGATATTCTTCTTCATTGTCATTGGCTTCTCCTGCCTTGATGTCTAGGAACCTAGAGACTAGCTTTCAACATTTCATTGGCCGCTAATTGGTAGTATGTCAATAAAAAAAAACTTCTGCAGTTAATCATTGAGCTATGAACCTCCTCTGTTGCATTTTGAGTGTGATTGTGAGCCATTGTCACTTATACAATGAAATCTGGAATAGTCAAGGGCATTAGCAATCTCCTCAGTAACAGTTACACAGACAAGCATGGTCTCCTTCTGTATTTTTCACTTTTAGGGATGTTTCCCTACATTTCTTAAGACTTACAATGTCCTTGAGACTGTGGACATGTTATTTAATTACTACATACTCACTACACTACTCAAAGTGATGAGGATGACACTTACCTGGTGTGCCATACAACAGTAATGGAAGTTAGTGAGGAAGAGGAAAAGCTGTGCAGCAGTGCAGGCGGCTGGGCCTTGGCCTGCCCAGCTGGAATCCTTTGTCATCCTGATCCTGACTGGAATTCCCACCTGGGATGACAAAGGATTCCAGCTGGGCAGGACTAACTTCCACCGTCTACAGAGTGTGTCACTGCCAGCCTCAACAAACTCATCATTGCTGTTGGTATCATTTCCTTTTCATTGTGTATATCACTCTACTGCATTCCTGTGTCATTGTAATGACCAGTACAGTGCCCAGAGCTCATCACTGCTGCCCAAACTTGTTCAACTGAAGAACGACAAGTGCTCTTGCTAGGTCTTGCAGTGATTTTGTCTTGAATTATTGTAAGTCCTCCTTGGCTCAAATCTTCATTGAAAATCTGACCATTCTGACCAATACATGAATGCTCTTTAAGGTTGCAAATCATTGGCTTCCACTCAAAAGTGAACACCAATTGATACTGTCATTTTATCCAACCCAGAATTGACATTCCTTCAATGTATTCCATGCTAGAAAGTGATTCATTACTGATGCCTCGGTCAGAAGATGTAAGTTTACCTCTATGCTGTGAGAGTGGTCTTGACATTGGTAACAGCAACTCCATACTGAGTAGCTAATTAATGGTAGGATGGCTTGGAAGAAAGGAAGTACAGTATCAACATCGTATGCTAAGGACTGTAGCAGTATGAAGTCTCACATTGTAAGGTATTAGTTTAAAGAAATTGGAGATGTCAAGGGCAGTATGCTGTATGTACAACACTCAGAGATACGCTACAGCATTCTACATAGCAATCAATGCTACAAAGAGTCAAAAATTTAGTAGGAACGTGAGTTTTAGTATGAGAATAAAATTTAGGATACATTCAGATGTGAGTAGTTTTCCATAAATGGCAGTCAATAACTGCTGCTTTGACTGCAGACAATTGAAAGTCTCACAGGGTCTGCAATGACCTTAAATTACAATTGGGATGCACCAGAGACTACATCACTGGCTCTACCCTAGATCTACAACTGGTGTGCAGTGGTCTGCAATGACATTAAACTAAGAGATTTTAGACCATCTACCAATAAGTCAACTGTGAACATGTAATTGCATTCATTGTTGTCTGTGGGACTCATCAACTGTTTAATTCTGATATTTCTGGGCTTTGCATCACTGCAGCAACATTGACATATTGGGATCATCAACAATATTCCAGGAATCACCTTTCCATGACTCATGATTCCTTCAATTTCCTCATTCAGCAATCTATTGTTCAAATTACTTATTTCTGCACTCAAAGCTCACTAATCCAAACATTTGCCTCTGTCGTGTCTACACCATGTCCCACAAAGAATTTGTTTCTGTTATTGAGGTATGTTGCCTTTTTTTCTAATTCTCTGAGTTCAATTGAGGTTGTTGTTAGTCACTTTTACAGCCAATGCCGGCTGAACCATTATCGACACCACTGCCCTCAAACATTGGCTGGGGGAATCTCCTAGCTTTCGATTGTGGCATTGTCACTTTTCGGCCAACTTTTGATGAACTTTACTTGTCTGATATTGTATCGTATGCACAACAGGTTCAAGACAAGGCAGCTTACCAGATGCCCCAAGTTGCACAAACCATGCTCAAAGTCTTTCACAAGGAGCTACAACAAATTTGTATCACTACAGGTGAGCTGCCCCACCCTGAATTGCACCTCACGCCTCATGCCATTGCTACATTTCTTTGGTGATACGATTAACAGGGAACTCACCTTGCTGCTGTTCATTACATTGCAGAACTCAGAGCTGTGTGGGATGACAACAAAGAAGTTGATTTAGCTGACTACGCCTGGAGGTTTGGGGATGATGTGTAGACTCTTCAGAATGTCTACAACTTACAATCTCAGAAAGACACACTAGATCTTGCGAGGGGCTTTCTTGTGGCTAAGGAAGACAGTTGCCTCTGCAGTGAGGTAAATGAATGTTATGTTTACTAGGTAAACATAGGATCTTGCATGCTTGCCACAGATCAAAATTCCTTTTGTTTCCTCATTCAATTTGTTAATTCTGCCCAACCCCTCCTCCCCCGCAAAAAAAAATTGAAATTGTTTAAATCATTACCATTATTCCATGCTCAGCATTTAGTTTTTCTAGGTTGTATCTACTGTATTGTCCTCCACTCACATACTATATAAGTGAACTGTCAGAGCCCTTGATTTTTTGTACCTTGTTATTCCTTCACTTCTCAACCTTGCATTACATCAATCATGCCTAAAGCTGTGAGCATCTTCCATTATTGCATTATTGCCTTTCTCTCGCTCACATTATACCTCAGGTTTCTGAATGATCCACTCATGCTCATTGGATGGTCTTGAATTCTACTCCAAACACTGCTACACACAGTCACCAAGTGACTGTGAGTACTTATAGTCCTTGTCTGCACACCTGTATGAGCTTATCAGCATCTCTTCAGATGTGCCTTGCTGTTGCACTGATAATCTCCAAGGAATGTACTATGGCCTATACTCCTCCTGTCCTCCGCGCTTCATCCCTTGTGAACAAAGTCCAGGTGGTGCAGTGGGATGGGTTGGACCCTCAGGTCCTCATGCATTATGCTCAAAGAATCATCCCACTTGCTCAGGAGATGAGAGATGGGAGCAGGAGGTGAAGGACTATGCCAGAATGCTTCACCGTTCTGGACATGGTACTTAAACTATTCTTGGAGTGGCCCTTTTTCTTGAAATCAAAGATGCCCAAGCCTGCCACCTTATGAATATCCACTTCCTCGCAGTTCTGTGTGCTCTAATTGATAACACTCTAGAATCTTGCTCCTTAACTATCCCATATCAACTTCACTTTCCAGCTAGAGCTTGGACACTGGAGGATATTTGACAAGCCATCTTTGAGGAGGACATAGATGAGATTGGGAAAGGCTTATTGAAGTGGGATGAGGAGCGACAGGATTTTTACAGTACACCAGAGAAATCATTCTTGAAAGAGATCAAATAGATAATATTGTAGTGCACATGGATTAGGTTGTGATAGTCACTCTTTCCTGTTTTCTGTCTTCACCCAAAAGGACTATCATTGTTGTGATTCCATTCAATTTGTGTAGTCATATGAGCTATAATTGAATGTGACCTACGGTATCCATTGTATCGACTATTAGTCTATATAATTGTGGCTGGCAAAGTTTAGTTTCCAAAAATAGCCAGGTTACAATAGCTTTGACATTACCAAATCTGGGACAATAGAACTGATTTGGTTTTTTTTAATTAATTGCTGCTTACTCAATTTAAATTGTCCACAATGACATTAAACTATGGCAGACTGCAATTTTACCTGCTCTGATCATTGGCTGTCCAATCCATCTTGAATGATGCCTTCCCGAATACCCAAAAATAAATGCCAAAAGCTCTTGCAGGCCAGGATTCAACATGAACAGCAAACTGAATCTCAGCCTGACTCCTCATTCTCTCCAGCAACTTCCTCTACAACACACACTACACTCATGCTTGGCAATGGCCAGACTTTTGCACAACACCATGACATACCTCAACCACACTTTCAAGTGGGTGTGTGGGAGTGTCCTGCATTACTCTATCCTCATCTGCACCCCACTGGGGACACCTCTCAACTTCAGCTGCTTCCCTGTCATGATGATCATACTGACGTACCAACATTACCTCCAGTTGAACCTGAATTATCAATCCATATGTGTAAACAGTTTGCCCAGGCTCAACATTGGCAAACGGAGATCATTCCTCGTAATCTCAGGCCATACATGAAGATCCTCGCTGAAACCAACAATCTTCGGGATGAGCCAGTAGTGAGCCATAGTGCTTGCACTTGCATGGGCGCAGTTGCAATGAGATCAATCATTGTTGTACAGTTCTACAGTATGTGTTAAGCTGCTTTTAGCCAATATTTATCTAAACAGAGTGCATGTAGAGATTGAACAAATTGTTCTGGAGATGTGTGAATGTTGCCCTGTTGTGGATTAGTTGGTAGCAAAAGGCTTGTTCCCTTGTGCACCTATAGATCTGAGCCTTGCAGTTGAGATGCGAGTGCTGGAGTTCATTACCATGCTCTTCCTGTGAATCTCACCTAACAACACTGCATGGTGTGGTGCGCTTGAACAGTTCTTGCAAAAACAAGGGTATCACCTGATGGGCAAAGTCAGTTAGCATTGATGGTCTTCATTCAATACTCTGATGTTTTTCTAGGATCCTCTGCAATGCAGATTTTCCAGTGCCTTACAATGGTACAACATGCTGCAGGAAGAATTAAAAAAATTCATTGATACTGATTTACATGCATCTCAAGGGTCTTTATTGCGCCATGAGGCCTCTCTTGTGGGAGACAAATTGAATAATGTGACGGATGATGAGGTGCAGGAGAATTTTGCACCTGCTGAAGATGCTCTGCATTTGTCTTTACTGCCTTTCTCTCTACCCACTTCCCCTCCTCTGCCTCTGCCTTTGCCTCTATCATCATCATCTCCTCCTTCTCAACTTGCACCTCTACCAAATGAGGAGGATGAGGACCAGAAATGTTGCTGCACAGATACCAAGAGCAAAGTACCACTTTCAAGACCTAGTGAGTACCTCTGAAGCCAATGTCTGCTGTGTTTTGGTGGACAGCAGGACCCTGACAATGTGTAAGTGTCAACTAGAATCAATAAAGGTATAGCTGAAGCTGATGACCTTCTTCAGTTTTGATGTCCTGGTTTGCATTGACACCTGCTTCATGCAGAAGCACAACAGGCAGAAAACCCAAGATTCACCTCGAGACCATCTGGACACAGTATTCATCCCAGAATCAGAAGCATGAAGATGGGAAGAATTTGTAGCTCAAGTCTGACCAGATCGTAGCAAAAATGAGGTAAAATCAGATGTCAAAGTGGTTGACAGCTTTGAAGGCCTGCCAAAGTTCTGAACTCAGTCCTCAATGGGTGTGAAAGAAGCTTCACAGCTGCTGATGGAGCCCAAGAAAAAGCCAGCACCAAGTTCTTTGACTGTACAGCAGTCATGGGCCTTTTATGCTGACACAATCGAGTTCTGTGGCTGATCAATATGACATCTCCAGGTGAACACCAGCACTACACATTTGCTCTCATTGAAATTCTTTTGGAACATCTTCCGGCTTGTTACAGAATTGGACTTTTGTATGATGTTGCATGTACTCTGAATCAAAGTTGTATCAAATGGGGATTCTTGAAAGAATATCTCAACTGTATAGTGTTCGCTATCTCAGTCTTTCATGCTTACAGGCACAGTTGGGCATGTCAATATGTGTATCACCCTAGGAAGTCAATAGGGTTTGGTTTGACAGACAGTGAGGGGTGTGAAAGGCTATGGCACTCTCTGAGCTGACTCATCCCATATCTGCAAGTGTGTGGGGTAAGTCGCTCATGCTTTCTTTGCCTACTCACAAATCTGACCAAGATTTTGATATATTTGTCATAGTATAACACTTGGATCAACACTTTAGATCATCAAATACAGTTCTCAGATTGAGAAAGTCTGCAAGGTTTGGGGAAATGGATAGCGAGATGATGGTCTCATGCCCTCGAAAAACATGCAGAGGTGGAAAAGGATGTTCAGGCATCTGGTCAAGCTGCATCTTCTCTACAACTGGAGTGGGAGAAGCAGCACAAAGTACAGACCCAACCCCTTCCATGTGAGTGCCCAAATTTTAAAGGGTTTCCTTTGGACTGAAGAATTTATATTAGGGCAATTGAAACAAGCTGGAAGCAAAGCTGTCAAGAACACAGTGAACCTTAGAAGGTCTTGGGACACTCTTCATGACCAGGTGCTGCAAGAGAAGCTTGCAAATCCAACATGGCTGAATACGAAGTTGCAGAAGATGAAGTGGAACTCAAGAAAGTGAGTGGAAAGTTAGCCAAAACCAAGGAGGCGCTCCAGAAACTGGAGTGAATATTAGGAGCCAAAGGCTGTGAGGACTACTGAAAATTGGCCACTGACCCATTCCTCACCCTGCGCATGAACCTCCTAGCATTGATGATTCATTTGCATGAAAAGCTCATTGCCCATAAATTTGAATATGACCAAATTGAATGGACATTCAGGTGCCAGCAATTCAGCGGTATGTCAAAAATGCAAATCCCTTCTTTTTTGCTCTTTACTGATTTGGTGATAGAGCATAAATTACATGAACATACTGAGGATATGATCAAATGATGAGACCCCAGTATTCAGAGTCTCACAAGAAAGTATAATGCACTTTGTGCCAAAGTCATTGAAGCCATACAGAAGAAGCGAGTGCCTCGAAACACTTGATGATCAAAAGGTCACTCATCATCATAAATGTAAGTCAATCATTGTGGCTCAAAGCACCAAAATTGACTGAGTATCAAGTGTCATTGTAGTGGGTATCATTAAGTTTGTCAAGAAGGGTTCAAGATTGGCATTGTCATGTGCAAGGGCCAAACATAGGCACATTATATGATTTATATGTACTATTACACCTACATGTATACCTATATACATTAACATGGCTACAATTTCTAATTCATAGATTTTATTACACCTACATATACATCTACATCTACACTTGCATAGTATATATGCAAAACATGGCTACATTTTGGATTCATATGTCCTATATACACCACATAGACATTGGAGCACTAGCATTGAAGAAACAAGTGAAATCAGTATAAGAATGGATGGGCATGGCCAATTTACTGAGCAGTATGGGCATGACCAACCTGCTGGGCAGTCCCACACCCAGAGGGCATGGCCAGTCTGTTGGGCAGTCCCACACCCAATGGACATGGCCAGTCTGTTGGGCAGTTCCACACCTAATGGACATGGCCAACCTGTTGGGCAGTCCCACACCCAATGGGCATGGCCAGCCTGTTGGGCAGTTCCACACCTAATGGGCATGGCCAAAGTTGTGGGAGGCCCAAGTAGTAGTGCATTCCCCTATGGTGCCAGGGGTCCTTGGTGGGCATGACCACTGGGCCTTCCCAGCCCCTTGGGGATGCCCAAAGTGCTGGGCAGGCAAGGGGATTTGACACCAGTTAGGTAGATTGACTTGGGGCCCAAGATCTATCTAAGATGATATATGTATGGGGCTGCCTGAAGAGCTTGGCACTGGGACGAGTTGTGTCAAAGGTGTTTCAATTTATTAAAAAATGCCTTTACACATGCCCCAGTACTATGACATTTCGACCCAGAACTTCCAATTATTCTGGAATGTGACACATCAGATTGGGCAATAGCAGGAATATTGTCTCAGCTGGATCCAAAAACTGCAGAAATACATCCAATTGCTTTTCATACTTGATCCATGATACCAGCTGAAATAAATTACAATATTTACAATAAGGAATTACTGGCTATTGTGGAATGTTTCAAAGTTTGGAGAGCTTATTGTTATGGTTCGAGATTCCAAATACAAGTCTACTCCAATCATAATAACCTGCAATGGTTCACAACCACCAAACAACTATCAGCGAGACAAGCTAGGTGGTCAGAAGCTTTGGCAGGATTCAGCTTTTGAATCAATTATTGACCCAGAACTTTGGGAGCAAAACCAGATGCTCTGACAAGATGAGCAGATGTATACCCAAAAAAAGGAATTGATAGGGACTCTGCTAGAGCAGGAAGAGAGCAAATATTGATTCCTCCAGAACAACTCAATGCAGCATTGCTTTTGAATGAGGATTTGTTATTAGAATGGATTTGAAAGGCAGAACAAGATGAGTTCATGCGAGACACAATAAAGTAGATTTGAGAAGGAAAGATTAAAAATGTGGTATTCAAAAATGGGTTACTTAAATGACAAGGTCATATATATGTCCCTAACAATGCAGACCTTCAACAAGACATACTATCTGCCTATCACAATCATGCACTCAGAGGACATCTGGGCAAGAAGAAAACAAAAAAAATACTCAATCAGTTGTTCTTTTGGAAAGGAAGCAGCAAGGATGTACATCACTATGTACAAAGCTGCCATACTTGTATAAGATCCAAGGCTAGAAGAACTCTCTGATATGGGAATCTGAAACCTCTACCCATTGGGCAAAGCCCCTGGAGCTCAATTTCGATGGACCATATAGTACAACTCCCAAAAGCAGAAAAGGAACAATTTGATGCAATCCTAGTAGTAGTAGATCGGCTCACAAAACAAGCCATCTATATTCCCTGTTACACAACAGACACTGCAAAGGATTTTGCAAGACTATTCCTCAAAAATGTATTCTCAAAACATGGGCTACCAGCAGATATTGTCTCAGATTGAGGAAGCTTGTTTATATCCCAGTTTTGGAAGGAATTGTGTAAAATACTTGGTATCAAGTCTCGACTCTTGACAGCATACCACCCTCAAACAGATGGGCAAACAGAGAACTAATCAAAGCCTCAAAGGATACCTAAGAATCTATACATCTTACAACCAAGATGACTGGGATGCCTTATTACCTATCACAGAATTTGTATACAACAACACTCCCCATTCAACTACAGGATTAACACCCTTCTTTGTGAATAAAGGATATCATCCAAAACTTTCAATTAACCTATCAAAGGTGAATGACTCAGAAGCAAACCAGTATGCTACTGAGTTAAAGGAAATACACAAATATTTAAAACAACAAATATATGAAGCAAATGAGGCAGCAGCAAATCAGTTCAATTGCCACCATGCCGGAAATCCTGATTGGAAAAAGGGCAACCAAGTCTGGTTGGATATGGGTAACATCTGAACAAGAAGGCCTACCAAAAAATTGGATCACAAGTGGACAGGACCCTATATGATACTCAATAAAATAGGATCTCATGCATATTGACTTGAGTTACCAGGGGACCTACAATGAATCCACAATGTATTCCATGTTGATAGACTAAAACCCCACCACCCAGATCCTTTCCAGTGAGTCATATTGCCTCCCCCACCAATCTACATTAAAGGGGAACCAGAATATGAAGCTGAGTCAATAAAAGATAGTTGTCCAATGGGAGAAATGGACAGAGGAATCCAGTATTTAATCAAATGGAAAGGGTATGACAAGGAATCCTGGATTCCCTGGAAAGGTATGGTAGGAAGTATTGATTTGATTTGTGAGTGGGAGAAAGCACATCCGAGGAAACAAAAGTTACCTCTTGAGCTCCTCAAAGAACTTGAAAGCCTAGCCCTGCGAGACGAGGAGGAAAGGGAGTTGAGACAGGCAGTCAAAGCTGTCATTTCATCAGGAGAAACAACTCTCAAAATTAAAACCTCAACCTTAAAGGGGGGGTAAAAGCAATACTTCAAGTTTTTGTTTCCAATTTCTCAATACATTTCTCAATATTATTATCAAAAATTATAACAATTCATGAGTCTATTTGTTAGGTATCTATCCCCCCCACCTTATTATTTCTCTTTCTTCGCTCATCCAAAAGACATATGTACCATAACTTAAATAACATAACAGCTCTCTTACTGGACACGTGTGCTAAATTGTCAAACACGCATATCCATTACCCAAATGCATGTCAACCGGACATGCATATCCATTGCCACAACGAATGACAATTGGACATGCGTATCAATTGCTGAGACGCACACCCAACCAGACACATGTACCAAAGTGCCAGAATACATATCAGGCTGGCGGAACATATATCAAGCT
>KN834784.1:472795-563922 GCA_000827265.1 Collybiopsis luxurians FD-317 M1 | reverse complement strand
GCTGTTGTCAAGTTACTGCTTGGAAATGGTGCAGATGTGAATGCCCAAGGTGGTTTCTATGGGAATGCACTCCAGGCAGCTGTGGAAAGAGACAATGAAGCTGTTGTCAAGTTACTACTTGAAAATGGTGCAGATGTGAATGCCCAGGGTCATTTCAATGGGAATGCACTCCAGGCAGCTGTGGAGAGAGACAATGAAGCTGTTGTCAAGTTGCTGCTTGCAAATGGTGCAGATGTGAATGCCTGGGGGGGTCATTTCAATGGGAATGCACTCCAGGCAGCTGCACAGAGAGGCAGTAAAGCTGTTGTCAAGTTGCTGCTTGCAAATGGTGCAGATGTGAATGCCCAGGGTGGGGAATATGGGAATGCACTCCAGGCAGCTGCACAGAGAGGCAATAAAGCTGTTGTCAAGTTGCTGCTTGAGAATGGTGCAGATGTGAATGCCCAGGGTGGTTTCTATGGGAATGCACTCCAGGCAGCTGCACAGGAAGGCAATGAATCTGTTGTCAAGTTGCCGCTTGAGAATGGTGCAGATGTGAATGCCCAGGGTGGTGAATATAGCAATGCACTCCAAGCAGCTGCACAGAGAGGCAATGAAGCTGTTGTGAAGTTGCTGCTTGAGAATGGTGCAGATGTGAATGCCCAGGGTGGTTTCTATGGGAATGCACTCCAGGCAGCTGCACAGGAAGGCAATGAATCTGTTGTCAAGTTGCTGCTTGAAAATGGTGCAGATCTGAATATTGGATTATAATTAAGTATTCACAAGGTACAATTGGATATACCTATCTATGGAACACTTTCTTGTAGTTGTACTATACTTATATTTATGTTCCCTTGCCATCTCACACTGTTCTATATCTAGTTGTAGTGTACTTATATCTCATCTCACCATCCCATCTCAGTTCTCATGGTTCCTATCACATATACCCATTCTCATGTACTAGCTCCCATCTATCTTTTATCTAGCCAATGGTCTACTATGTATAACATTGTGTACTTGTATATAAAGCCACCTACATACATGGACAATCCAGTGGTGCTTTTTCTCTCCTTTGATCTGTGTGATCACTTCAGTGCTGTGTGCACTGTCTACTATTCTCTTAACTAGTGTCTGTAACCTCTAATAGGTTATGGGCCCTGCCTAAAGCCCTAACCACAGAAGGGAGTATAACAGTGGTAGCTATAAATTTTTCATGCCACCAAAGCAAAATTTGCCAGCTTCACAAAAACCATCCAGCATAAGAACACCATCAGGTAGAAGTACCCCACTGAGGCAACCATCACCTCCTTGAGCTACAGATCCAGAAGCAGCTTGTGCACTAGCACAGCATATTTTTGATATTGGAGATGATCTAAAAGATTTTGCCTGGAACTCAACTGACCAACAATATTATAGCTGTGACACACAGCCTTGTCCAAATAGGTATGATGTAACACATACCAGACCTTTCCCAGAGTGGGGATGACCCACTGAGATAGGACAAGAAATTATTAGGAGTCATATCTGTCATATATCTACCCAGGAAGTATCTTCGTCTTCCCAAGTTCTACACTCATCCCATTATCAGAGCCACCTGAAACTCCGAAACCAGATCCAGATCCAGAATTTCCACTTCCAGGATTGAATCCACCTTCACCTCCATCAGCTTCTAATCCAGTTCCAAATCCACCATGCAGATCTCCTACTCCACCAGAACCAGAGCCAGATCCTGATCCATCTGATGGTAACAATTCTGATTTAGATTCTGACTCAGAAAGTGATGACAATATGTCCAAAGCTATAAAGGCATTTGATAAGGTAATGCTCCTTAAAGCTGATGGATCTAACTGGGATACATGGAAAACCCAAGTGGAACTAGCTGCCAAGTCCATTAAATATGGGGACTATCTGACATGGAATCCTTATGGGATCAGCCTAGATGAAGATACAACTGATAGGAAACCAACAGACAAGGATAAAGAAAAGGATAACGGCTTACTAAATGCCATCATTGGTAGGCTATTGGATGGAATTTTCTGAAGGTATAAGCATCACACTTTCACCCAAGCATTGTGAAGAAATTTGCTGGAAGATTATGATTCCAAGAATGTGCTTGCTGAATCCCATTTACAACAACAGCTCCATTCTCTTATATGTTATGATCCTGCAAAGGTTAACACTCACCTTGACACTATGATAGAAATTTGGGACAACCTTGCAAAAAGGAGTATCAATATAACTGATGATATTTTTATTAATACCATTATTGCCTCTATCCTGAAAATTTTTCTACCAACAATCAATGCCTTGATTGTTGCATCAAGGAAAACAGATACCAGACTAACTCCACAGGAGTCAATATCAACAATACATGCTGAAGCAATGGGGCACATAAAAACAAATCAGCCAGCTAAGAAGGAATTGGCAAACTATGCTGGTAACAATAATCAAGGACATGGAAATTTTTGAGGCTGAGGAAATAATAGGGGTAATTTCTGAGGTAATTTTTAAGGTAATACCAGAGGCAGAGGCAATAGCAGAGGAGGGTGATCTAGTCAATCTGACAACTCCACTTGCTAAAATTGCAGAGGTAAAGGACATTTTGCCAGTCAATGCCCATCACAGAAACAGCAGAGGAACCAGGCATACCAGGTCAAGAAGACCAAAGGAGAATCTCTAAAAGGTAAGAAGCCTAGTGATGGAAACTGGAGAGTATCCAGAAATACAGAGGTCACTTCTTCATTTATGATTGAAGAAATCCCAGAATCATCATGGGTAGCTGCTGAAATCTCGAAAGGGGAATCTGGACAAGTAATTTTTGATTTTTCTGACATTGCTAATTCCATGGCAGAAGCAGGACCTGCTATCAAAATTTCAGAGGACAGCAAAAGTCAACTGCAAAAGCTGAAAGAGGAGCATGAAGTCAAGCTTGAAGAAATGGCACACTCTGTTTCTCACAGCTATGGAGCCATCTTGTTTGACTCTGGATGTTCTTCCCATATGACACCCCTTGGCAATGAATTGAAAAATTGCAGACCTACCCCTACTAGAACCATTCAAGTGGCAAATGATGAAACTTTCACAGCCAGCATATCTGATATGCTTCACCTTGATCTCCCCATAAATAATAAGGGCATGGTAAAACCCTTATTGCTATATAACACCTTACTATGCCCTAACACCCCAAACACTCTTATTTCATTGGGGAAACTTGATGATGCAGGATATGCCATCCATATTGAAAATGGCATTATGGAGATTACCAATAAACAAGGGGAGCAAGTGGGAATGATTCCCAAAGTTGATGGACTATACCAAATCCATCCCACAGAGTATGCCTATGCAATGAAAGCTGACAGACAGGTTTCACTTTATGAAGCCCATTGTATTTCTGGACATCAGAATTATGCTTATGTGAAGCATATGTTCCAGAAAAACCAGGTTCATGGGATCAAACTGAATCCTAAACAGATGGACAAACTGGAATGCCATGCTTGTATGCTAGCCAAAGCTACAAGATTTCCTATTGCCAAAATGAGATCATCCTCCTGTGCAGAAAATTTTGGCAATATTTTGTTTGGGGACCAGCTTCTGTTCACACCATAAATCACTGCACCTATGTACTCACTATTGTGGACAAAGCCACTATATGGTTGGAGGAACCTTTGCTCAAAAGCAAAGATGAATCATTTACTCAGTACATTATCCTCCAAACCAGACTCCAAATACAGCACTACTGTTAAAATTCTTCACTCTGATTGAGGAGGAGAATTTCTTAGCAATGAATCCACTGCATACTTGGAGCAACTAGGCACCAGACAGAGATTAACAGTTCATGACACTCCAGAACATAATGGAATTGCTGAATGGACCCATCAGACATTGCTCAATGCAGTCTGAAGTCTCACAATTTCATTGGGACTCCCAAAATGGCTATGGGATTTTATGATGTGCTATGCCATATATGTCTGGAATAGGACACCAAAGAAAGCCATAGGAATGGCTACTCCATTTGAAAAATGGTTTGGTAAAGTTCCAGATATTTCTAACTTTCACATTTTTGGTAGTACCATTAATAAGTGAGATCTGAGCTAGTAATGAACTTGCAAAGAATCCACTTTTAACCCAATCAGATCAGATTGAAAGGTATAGTATGCAAGTAAGGAGGTTGTCAAAGGCTCCCTTGTGTATAATCAAATAGTGGAACACAGTTGAAGAGAAAGAAAAGGGTTATGTAGACTTCATTGGTCAACATTGCTGAACACAATGAATACAGAAGAAATGGAAGTGGGGGGGGGTGTAAAGGTCAACAAGCTTGACTACCAGTCTTACTCAGTCAGTGCCATCGAAGCAACTGAACACCACAAGCTTAGCCAGCTATACCAGAGTTCACTTGTCTTCAAGCTTATTAGGTGCATTCCTAAGGTCACTTGGAATAAGGAAGCTTATATGGTGCAATCCACAGGTCACTTTGGTTCCTTTGTTGAGCAACAACCACCAACAATGCTTATATGGTGCAATCCGCAGGTCACATTGCAGGCTTTTTACACACTCTACCTCATTTCAAGTGGGCTTAGCATATTCAGACTGTCTTCACTGAAGCTTAAACAAGTCACTGACTGTTCAACCTACACTTTCATAGACTAGAGCCTGGGCAGTATATGCTGGGGAGGTGAGGTCCATATGAGGTTCACCCTATATCCAGTCCCTCTCCTCAAGATATGTCAATGACTTTGCAGTCTAGTTTCTGGGAGTTTCAAATGGAAATTCCTATTCAACTGAGTCCAGTGGTCAATGTGAGCAATTATAGCTATTAACAGCTAAGACACTTTAACCCTGTCAATAATCTTGCCACTCTAGCAAATTGAGATAGGCTTGTATCCAAAACTGAGATTTCTCCTACATACAGTTACACCTTTTATACTGATACAAATAATAATATCTACAACATTATTAATATTTGTACAAACCCAAGTATTTCCACATTCATTGATAGATTTGATTATATCTCATAGAATAAATCATTTCCATTCTTTTCCTTTTGATGAGTTACCCTTTCTGGCTCATTGATTTATCAATCAGCTGCAGGCTAAAGTCTTAATCTACTTCTGCCTGATCTGCAGCCACCTTGTAGCCTATCAGCTTGTTAGAATTGTTTGTCAACTTGAGTCATCTTGGATTCTTATCAAGGATTTGTTGAGTCACATCTTTTTCTTTCATCTGCTAGCCAATGAGATTATTTCCTTTCTTCTTGGCCAGCTCATCTTTTCATTTCATTCCATGTCCTTGCTACTAATAATAGTATTGCCAAGGATGCCTAGACCTCTGGTTGTAGAGTTTAGCCTCATGTTCACTGAACCATGTCATTTCAGCTTTTCGACACTCATTGAGGCACATCATGACATCCACATGACTGTCATTTCCTCTGCCTGACCAGAGTCACTGAACTTTAAGGTTTGTAGACTCTTCGCCAAACAGTTAGACTGAAAAACACATGTGCAAAGTTTCCTCTTCTGAGTAAAGTCCTTTGTCAACCTAGGCCATCTTGTGTTCTATGAGCTTGATTGAACTTTGTTGACTGTGATCCAGGCAGTCATTGAAGTTCCTCATAGCACACTCAGGACTTAGAGCATAGGCACCTTGCAAGGTACCTTAAACATATACCGTCGTTTGGCTATCCTTATGAATACAATAGGTCTTCTCCAGATTTGACTGACAGCTTGGGCTCACTACAGTCCTTTGACACCTCTTAATTGTCTTAACAAAACACAGGATCTAGTGTTTGTTACATTTTGAGCTGTGGCCAAAAAATTGGCTTATCACTGTTTATATTAAAAGGAAAGTTAGCCCCGGAAAGTTGGAACCACAGGCACATGAAGGACAATGAATAGGTATTGACACAGAATCAGAAGGACATTATATCTATTGACCAGAAAGGAAAATGGTAACAACTGAATGAAATGTGGTATTTTCTGACAGGCAGATCCAACTTGTTGAAGGGGAGGATGAAAATTTGGGAAATTTGAAAACATCAATCACTGAGCTGGAACAGCCTGTTATCCCAGTTCCAGAAGAAATAGCAGAACCCATTCCACCTGAGGAGATTACTGGTAAACAAACCAGAAGACCTACCCAGAAGGTCAGAGAAATTATTGAAGGAAATGCTGAGGAAAACAGGGAACTTCATCATTTAACAGTATCCCTTGCACAGGTAACATCAGAAATAGAGTCTGATCCTTTATCAGTTGCAGAAGCCATGCAATGTCCAGATTGGCCCAAATGGTTGGAAGCCATGAAGGAAGAAACTTCCAGACTCCAACAGTGTGGAACTTATGATATTGTCATTCCACCTGACAATGTAAATATTCTCACATCCAAATGGGTTTTTAGAACCAAAAAGGATGAAACTGGGAAAGTCATTGGCTATAGAGCCAGACTAGTGGTACAATGATTTAATCAAATCCCAGATGTTGATTATTTCCCAGATGAGACTTTCACATTTGTTGCCAAATTAGCATCAGCTTGTGCTATCCTTAGCATAGTAGCTGAAAAAAATATGCTCATTCATCAAATGGATGTAAAATTGGCATACCTTTATGGGAAATTGGATGACAATGAAAAGATCTTTATGAAGGCACCACCAGGAATAAATACAGGGGTTAAACTGAGACAAGTGCTTCACCTCAAATTGGTATTATATGGTCTTAAACAAGCCAGTTGATGATGGTACCAGTGATTCAGGGAAATCATGACAAAAATAGGATTTAAAAGGTCTGATTTTGATCATGTTGTATTCTATTACACAGATCCCTTCAGCATCATCTTCATTCATGTTGATGACATGACATTGGTCACCAAAATTCTATCTACCATGGAGCAGCTGAAAAGGGATATAAAGGACATAATTGAAGTAGTCAATTCAGGAACTATTCATTGGCTACTTGGGATAGAGATTTGCAGATCTCTCCACTCAAAATCCATTCATCTATCATAGTGATGGTACATCAATGCCATTCTCTCCTGATATGGATTTTCTGATATCAAACCCCTTACTATTCCATTTGACCCTTGTGTCCATCTTATGAAAGACCAAATGCCAACCACAATTGAGGAAATCACTCAGATACACAACAAACCCTACAAGGAAGCTCTTGGTGCATTACAGTATCTCTCAGTTGCTACTCAACCAGACATCTTGGCATGCTTTTCCCAGAACCCTGGCATTGTGCATTTGAATGCTTTGAAGCATGTATATGCCTATTTAAAGTCTACAAGAGACATATGGCTTACCTTTGGAGGGAAGCAGGAGGATATTACAGGATATTCAGATGCAGATGGATTGTCACAGGAAGACAGACATGTGATCTCAGGATATGTGTTTATGCTCAATGGAGGAGCAGTTTCATGGTCATCAAAAAGGCAGGACACAATTTCTTTATCCACTACAGAAGTGGAGTACATTGCTCTCACCCATGCAGCAAAAGAAGGGATTTGGTTTAGGAACTTTTTATCAGAAATTTTTGGTTCCATTACAACTCCTATTCCTACTCTTTCAGACAACCAGTCTGCTATTGCCTTGGCCAAAGATGATCAGTTCCATGCCTGAACCAAACACATTGATATTCACTATCATTTTATTCAGTATTTAATTGAAGAAGGTAAAATACATTTAACATATTGTCCTACTGAGGATATGACAGCAGACATCTTCACCAAAGCCTTGCCCTCTCTGAAGGCCAAACACTTTGCTACATCCATAGGACTCACAAAGGTTTGAAGGGGAGTATTGGATTATAATTAAGTATTCACAAGGTACAATTGGATATATCTATCTATGGAACACTTTCTTGTAGTTGTACTATACTTATATTTATGTTCCCTTGCCATCTCACACTGTTCTATATCTAGTTGTAGTGTACTTATATCTTGTCTCACCATCCCATCTCAGTTCTCATGGTTCCTATTACATATACCCATTCTCATGTACTAGTTCCCATGATACTTATTTACATGTTCCCATCTATCTTTTATCTAGCCAATGGTCTACTATGTATAACATTGTGTACTTGTATATAAAGCCACCTACATACACAAACAATCCAGTAGCACTTTTTCTCTCCTTTGATCTGTGTGATCACTTCAGTGCTGTATGCACTGTCTACTATTCTCTTAACTAGTGTCCATAACCTCTAATACTGAATGCCTGGGGTGGTTTCTATGGGAATGCACTCCAGGCAACTCCAAAGGAAGGCAATGAAGCTGTTGTCAAGTTTCTGCTTGAAAATGGTGCAGATCTGAATGCCTGGGTAGTTTCTATGGGAATGCACTCCAGGCAGCTGCACAGAGAGGCAATGAAGCTGGTGTCAAGTTGCTGCTTGACAATGGTGCAGATGTGAATGCTCAGGGTGGTGAATATGGGAATGCACTCCAGTGTTAGACCTCAACTGATTCTCCCTGCTAATCCAAACCTACACCATCATCTAACACTTCCTAACTGACATCATCTATCACTGCAGCCATTACCATTCAACATCATTCCTCTTTCTGCTGCCCAGTTACATACAATGCAATTCCTTAACACATTGACATTCTGTTGTACCTCTATAATCCCTGCACATCCTTACTGTCTATCTGTAAAATTACAACATCTCCAGTTACTATATGACTTCATGATCAGTTCCCACAATAGGCAAAAGTTGGAATTACCTTGAACTACTGTCTATTTGTCTAACTGCTTTTTCATTTTGCTTACTTCTCTTGTAATCTCCTTTTCTTTTTGTTTCAAATACATCTACTCATTCTGTTTAGCATCACTTGGACCTCAATTGAGCTCTGAATCAATACTTTCAAACTTGCACAGCTCTGAAGTCACACCTACAACTTCATTCCTGCTGTTACCTTATGTCTACTGATACTTACTGCCTATTACTCTTATTCAGTCATTTTTGCATCTAGTTCATGCATTTCTCATATCTACCTCTTACATGCAGGTCCTTGTGAAGCCCTGCAACTAAGCCACTATAGTGAACCTCAATGTAATTATCTACTTGACCTACACTATCTGACTTCTCTTGAACTCTAGTTCCAGTCCTAACAAAATTCCAACATTCACCCATCTTCAGAATATCTTGGACTATGAGCAAACCTCTGAGAGGTGAGAAGGAAACTTAAACTAGCCCCCAAGCACAAATGCAATGAAAAGGAAAGTCAAGGAAGAGTAGAAGCAAGCCTACTCCCCCTCCAGGACAGAGAGTTGCAACATGATTGCAGACTAGGTCATCCACATCTTCAAATGTTTCCCAAGCCTCCCTCAACACTGACCCAGCAGAAGGAATTTTGACTCATTCAGTTAAGTCCTGAGTGGGTATGCCTACTGTAAGAACACTGTACTCAGGTGTTCAGGTTGGTTGAGATATTAAATGGAATGGGGATTACTATGTGTAAACAATGACTTACTAGATCTATTATTATGCAGAATGTATTAGTTGAACAGGATTATATTATCCTTACCTATGTAGAGAAATGTGTATTGTAGTTACAAAGCTTAGTTCTGTAATATTGTACAGAGAAAGGTACAATATGACTTGAACTGGTCACTGTGAGTTGTTAATAGCAAAACTTTGGTACAGCTGATTACTGTACTTGTACTTACACAGAAATGGAACTGACACTGAGTTCCACAGAGAGAGAGATGTGAGAGAGAAGTGAGTTGAGAGACAAAGCTAGTGGATTGTCAGTTAAGTATCAGTCAACATGATAGCCTAGACTGTTATAAACTGGCTGAATTGTAATGTAGCTAATGTGTACAATTGTATACTACTGTGTATAAACAAGTAGACAATAATAACAAAATACTCAAGCTGGGGAACTTGAGATCAAGTCCCCAGCTTATATAGCATTGACATGCATCATTTCGGCAGTTGAGTAATGCTATATTGAGTGTATTAGTTAGAAGAGAAAAGTGAGCGTGGGTACCTAACACCTACCCACACAGCATCTAGGGCACCATTGAGAGTGAGTATACACTCCAAATCACACACTTGGGACCCTGACCCAGCCGCTGACTGAGGTGCCTCAGTTCTGACAGCACATATTCTGTCTTCCACATCAGAACTGACACCTCTTCCTGAATCAACTGCTACTATGTGCCCTCTGGACTAGGGTTTCTGTTGTAAAGCTGGTACGAACATCCATTCCTGACCCCTATTCATTTCTCTTTTATTATACATCTTTCACATGACCGCATTTATGACTAACTTTCATATCAATACCTTTTGGACATACAACTCCTCCCTATCTCCACTCCACATGGTATCATTGTTCTTTTTCTATTTTTGTTCCCACTGTCATTGTTTTATTAATGAACTGTCCTTGTTCCTCTTCTCGCATCTGTCGCATGACCACATGCTCCATGCCTTTTATTCTCATAGCTGTCACTTAGCTATTGTCTTCCAGTAGCATTAGTTTCTCATCTTGTCATCCAGTAGCATTAGTCCCTCTTACAGCTTACTACAGTATATATACCTACCACCTGTAACCTGAGTCCCCATCTTGACCTCTCTGTCGATTGGGACCAGGTGAGTATCCTGCTTGTACCAGTAGACTATTTAATTAACTCTGTCGATTGGGACCAGACTTTTGCCTAAACTGATTACTGTGCTCTTGAAAGCCACTCTGCTGTAAACCGCTTCGTGACATTAGGTCAAGATCCTTGCTGCGCTGATAGTCTACTGCCTAGGCTGTCCCCACAGATTCTGCTACTGCCATGCCTTCTTTCTCTGCAGATTTGTCTGACTCTGAATTGGGTCACGAACATGTTGACTGCTCCAGCTATCCACACGCCTTTGACACCCAAGCCCGATCTCACATCCACCAGCTACCAGATGGTTGGAACGATTGTGACCAACAGCCCTGCCCGCACGCCCTTGAAAACTCTATCACTGAAGCAACTCAGCTCAGAGACGGTACCCCTGCCATACCAATTGCCAGATCCATAACTGCCCCACGCACTCTTACTGCCCCTCCAGTTCCACTCGCCCTCACTGCCCCACCAGCCTCAACCACTGTAACTGCCTGCCCATCACCTGCATCTTCACCAGCACCCCCACTACCGACATCATCTCCTTTCCCCATCCCAAGCATGTCTCAACAAAGTCTTGACCAGCTTATGCATAGCCTGATCCAGCAGGTTGCAGCCCTCACAAACAGCTTGCAAACTAATATTACTGTCACCACCAAGTCCAGCATGGTCAAACCAGACCCCTTTAAAGGCCAGAGTAGTGCAGAAGCTCGTTGCTTCATAGCCCACTTTGAGAGCTGGGCATCAGAACAGGCAGACTTAAAAAATGATGATGCCAGGGCCATCAAAGCAGCCTTAGGATTTCTCTCAGGGGGAGCAGCAGATTGGGCCACCCCCTATCTATCAGCCTTTAATGCCAAGCAGGTACCGTTTAATGGGAAATGGGTAGAATTCCTTCAGGCGTTCAAACTCAGGTTTGAATCCATCGATCCAGGCATGGAAGCCCGCAACGCAATCAAAAAGGTACAGCAAGGGAAGGGACAGACTGTTGCAGAATTCGCTCAGAAGTTCAAAGACATTGGTGATCGAAGTAGACTCTCAGACACTGCCTCCGGGAACGGTTCTATTCTGCTCTCCTCCCAGAAATTCGTCAAAATCTCATCATAGTCAATATTGCTCAAGGGTTAGCCCAAACCCTTGATGAGGCTATCAGAAGGGCCATATCTGTTGATGTTTTCTTGCATGACCCCAGCATGAGTAGTCGACAGCCTAATCACTCTAATACCCCCACCCATCATGCTGATCCATATGCTATGGATATTGATGCTAACTGCACAAGCAATGGCAACACCTGAGATGGCTTTATAGCTTGTATGCGTGGGTGCTGCTATGGCTGTGGGTCTCAAAGCCATGAAAAGCAAAACTGTCCACAGAAGGATACAGTATGTCACTACTGCGCATGCCGTGGCCACTTAGAGGCAGTCTGTCAGGACAAGTTTATGGGCCTGGAGCGCAATCGTGGCAGACGTCAGCCACCCCGCCAACAGGTATCAGCCACCTCCTCAGTGCCGTTCACCTTATTCCCAAATGAACCAGCCCAGGTTGCCGCCTCAGCTCCTCCCCTTACTGCCTCCACCACTACAACCCCTAACCTTGCTGTCCAGATTGCCCAGCTACAGGAACTCCTGAACTGCGCCAATGCCATGGCCCCTGATGCATCTCGCCAGGAGGATTTTTAATGAGGGTGCCCATCTCGGCTGCACCGAGAGCACCCCCTGAACAGTTTGCTATATATGCTACTTCCTCATACGACTCACTCCCATCATGTAAAATATCTACAGTTTTGGAAATAGACCCCAATGCATCACATTTTCGAATTCAAGTAAAGATAAGGGGAAGAAGACATAGCATAGCAACTGCGGCCATGGTGGACTGTGGAGCCACCGCTCTATTCTTGGGTAATGACTTTGTCAAATGGCATAACCTCAGAACAACCCTGTTACAACAACCTATAAATATCTTCAACATTGATGGTACCCCAAATCAAGCAGGGCAGATTACACATTTTGCATGTCTCGCACTCACAGTAGATGACCAAGAACGCTGGACAGATTTTCTGGTTACAAACCTGGGAGGGGAGGATATCATTCTGGGACTTCCATGGCTTCGAAAGATAAACCCAGAAGTTGACTGGGAAAAAGGGCGGCTCTCAGTCAAACCACAGAAAGTGACCATCGAAGATGTGCCTGAGGATATAGAGAATGGTAGAGTGGCAGCGGTCACCACTGATGGTTCCATCCTGGAACAAATTGTACCTGACCCTCCTCCTATACCCAAGTTAGTCGAAGAAAAGGTATCATTGACACCAGAAGAGGAGTCACCCCTGTGTTGAATTCGAGCTAATCGAGCAATGCGTCGATCCTGGGTCAAGGCAGGGATCCTTCTAGATGCAACAGAGGAGGTATGGTGTGCAGCAGGATATACCTACTCCCAACAATTGGCAGAACGGGCTCAAAAAGACAAACTGACCAAAACATTTGAGGAGATGGTTCCAGAGCCATATTGAGATTTTGGGAAAGTATTCTCCGAATCAGCATCTGAACAACTACCTGCCCATCAACCCTGGGATCATGCAATAGAATTGGTACCTGGTGCACCCGAGACAATGTGTACCAAGGTCTACCCTATGTCCCTGAATGAACAAGAAGAACTTGATCGCTTTCTAGATGAGAATCTATGGAAAGGCTACATCCGACCCTCAAAATCTCTGCTATCGTCACCAGTCTTCTTTGTAAAAAAGAAAGATGGAAAGCTCCATTTTGTCCAGGATTATTGCAAACTCAATCAATTCACCATCAAAAACTGCTACCCCCTACCACTGGTGGTTGACATCATTAGTCGTCTTCAGGGTGCACGCTACTTCACTAAATTTGATGTTCGCTGGGGATACAATAACATATGGATCAAACAAGGTGATGAGTGGAAAGCTGCATTCTCTACCAACCGTGGCCTGTTTGAGCCTAACATCATGTTCTTTGGCCTTACCAACTCACCGGCTACATTTCAAGCACTGATGAACTCGATCTTTGCAGATCTTATAGCAGCAGGAAAAGTGGCAGTATACCTGGATGACATTCTTATCTTCAGTGGCCAGCTAGATGAACACCAGGAAGTAGTCCGTGAAGTCTTAGCCAGACTCCAGAAGAATGACCTCTATCTATGACCAGAAAAGTGTGAGTTCAAACAAGAGCAGATTGAGTATCTAGGGCTGGTAATACGGGAAGGGGAGGTAAGGATGGACCCAGTAAAAGTGGCAGCTGTCCGTGATTGGCTGACCCCCCGGAATCTTCATGAATTACAAGGGTTTCTGGGGTTTGCTAACTTTTACTGCCGATTCATATGCGACTTTGCTAGGATAGCCTGTCCCTTAAATGACCTAACCAAAAAGAATATTGGCTTTGACTGGGGGACGCAACAACAAGAAGCATTTGAGACACTATGTACGGCATTCACCTCTGCACCAATACTAACACTTTGGGATCCAGACAAGCCAACATGGGTTGAAGTAGATGCATCTGGATATGCAACTGGTGGGGCACTCTTCCAGAAACAGGATGATGGCCAGTGGCACCCTGTTGCTTTTCGCTCTGCTTCCATGCAGGCAGCGGAGTGGAACTACAAGATCTATGATCGGGAGATGCTAGCAGTAATTGAGGCTTTAAAAGACTGGAGAAGTTTCCTGGAAGGCTCCCCTCAACCATTCGAAATCATCACTGATCACTCCAATTTAGAGTTTTGGTGGACAGCACAAGACCTTAGTTGACGCCAGGCCCGATGGGCACTCTGGCTTTCCCAATTTGATTTCCGCATGGTACATCGACCAGGCAAGGCAAACACCCAGGCAGATGCTCTATCCCGTATGGCACACTACCAGGTTTCAGATAATGAGGACAACCGGCAACAGACTGTCCTCAAGCCTGAGCACTTCACCCAAGTTGCTGCCACCATTCTATGCAATCCACTGGAAGATAAGATCTGGAATGCTTCACAAAGGGAGGCACAGGTATTGGAAGGGTTGGAAGAATTGAAGAAGAGGGGACTACAACGGCTAGTAAATGGGACTGCAGAGTGGGAAGAGGACAACGGACTGGTCTACCACTGGGGACGGGTGTACGTACCACCAGACAATGGACTACGCACTGAAGTTCTCCAACAATGCCATGACAATCCCTCTGCCGGCCATCCAGGACTCCACAGCACCCTCGACCTTGTCAGCACCCATTTCTGGTGGCCCACCATGCGATCATTTATAGAGAAGTATGTTGAGGGATGTGAAACCTGTGCAAGGAAAAAGATCCAATGGCATCCTCGTGCAGTAATACAACCGCTTGACATTCCAGCTGGGTTATGGGAGGAAGTGGGGGTAGACCTAATCACTCAGCTCCCCAAGTCTAACGGATATGATGCCATCCTAGTCTGCACAGATCTTTTTGGCAAACAGATCCACGCTATCCCCTGCACAACTAATATCACCGCTGAAGGTGTGGCAGATATCTACTACCGAGAAATCTTCCGCCTCCATGGCCTCCCCCTATGCTTCATATCAGATCGGGGACCCCAGTTCTCAGCAAAGCTTATGCAATCCCTCCTCTCCCGTTTAGGCATCAGATCAAATCTAACATCTGGATACCACCCACAGGCTAATGGACAAACTGAACATGCAAACCAGGAAGTAGAAAAATACCTTCGCTTATATGTTGGGCGACGACAGGATGACTGGGCAGAACACTTGCCTATGGCTGAATTTGTAATCAATTCCCACACACATTCAGCCCTTGGGATGTCACCATTTGAAGTCACATACGGCTACCTCCCACTTTTCAATATCCCAGTAGGTCAGCACAGTGGAATGCCAGGGGTAGAAGACTGCATTCAGATCCTGCGTGAGGCACGGCAGGATGCAGGAGCAGCATTACACCTAGGGAAGAAGCAGCAGAAGGAAGGATATGAGAGGGGAAAGCAAAAGGCCCATCAATTCAAGGAGGGAGATCTCATATGGCTAAGTGCAGAGGACATTAATCTCCAGCTCTCAAGTGAGAAACTTGGAGAGCGCCAACTGGGACCATTTAAAATTCTCCAAAAGATTGGACCCCTTGACTACCAGCTGGACCTACCCCTTTCCCTTGATCAACTACACCCTGTATTCCATGTTGATAAACTCTACCCTTGGAAAGGCAATTATATTAATGGGGAAATTCCAATGCCACCAGAGCCAATTTACTTGGAGGAAGAGGATGAGCCTGAGTACAAAGTAGAAGAGGTATTGGATAGCCGTATTCGGTGGAAGAGAATGGAATATCTGGTAAAGTGGAAAGGGTACGATGCAGGACATAACTCCTGGGAACCGGCCCAAAACTTGGAACACGCTCCACAAATGGTACAAAAATTTCACAGGAAACATCCAAATGCACCAAAAATTTGACCATTGAGGGCAATGGTCTTAAGGAGGGGGGTAATGTCGTAAAGCTGGTACAAACATCCATTCCTGACCCCTATTCATTTCTCTTTTATTATACATCTTTCACATGACCGCGTTTATGACTAACTTTCATATCAATACCTTTTGGACATACAACTCCTCCCTATCTCCACTCCACACGGTATCATTGTTCTTTTTCTATTTTCGTTCCCACTGTCATTGTTTTATTAATGAACTGTCCTTGTTCCTCTTCTCGCATCTGTCGCATGACCACATGCTCCATACCTTTTATTCTCGTAGCTGTCACTTAGCTATTGTCTTCCAGTAGCATTAGTTTCTCATCTTGTCATCCAGTAGCATTAGTCCCTCTTACAGCTTACTACAGTATATATACCTACCACCTGTAACCTGAGTCCCCATCTTGACCTCTCTGTCGATTGGGACCAGGTGAGTATCCTGCTTGTACCAGTAGACTATTTAATTAACTCTGTCAATTGGGACCAGACTTTTGCCTAAACTGATTACCGTGCTCTTGAAAGCCACTCCGCTGTAAACCGCTTCGTGACAGTTTCAAGGTCCAGTTCCATGAACTGGAAATAAACTGCAACCTTAACTGAACTGAACTGAAAATGTAACTGAAATAAATTAACCAGTTTCTATTGAGAACTAGTTGCAGTTTGTGGTTTTTTACAAATGGATCAAAAGTTTTTAACTGCAAAAGACCAGTTACAACTGGTTACAACTGACACCAGTTAAGTATACATTCAGAGGGGGAGCTGAAGCAAACATTGAAGGTTAAACAGTGACACATATGCCACTGTAATGGCATGAGTTATGTACCAGTATATGATGCAAACAGTGTCAGAACTCAGCCAAGCTTGCCACTTAGACATATAAATACAAAGGACTCTGATGTATAATTTTCATTCCTATGTCCACAATGCCTGGTGCTTCTCACGGAAATGCAACAACAAAGACCGCTTCTACAAAATCTAGGGGCAAAAACACTTAATGCATTGATGGTACCCTAACCTCAAAAGGAAAGAAGAAGCAGCTTGCAGAACTCATCTGGAAAAATCACCTATCCTCCAGGCTTTCTTGATTCCACCTCAGAACATTCTGAGGACCCAGAGGCTCACTGGACACCAGGGACTCAGAGGGCCCCAGGAGACATCCCCCCATTTCCTTGGCTGAATCAGGGTAGAAGATCTACACTAAGAAAATCTAAAACAAATCCAAGACCAGCAATGAGGAATCTTAATAAGGTTCAGGTTGATATAATATTGCCTAAAGAGTCTAGATCTGTCCTCAGGAATTTTCAAGTTTTTATTTGATACTTGAGAGTTGTAAGTATGGGACTGGGTGTGTGCTTGGATTTTAAGAACTGCAGATGGGAGACTTGTGAGGACTTCAGGTATACTCAAGGAGAGTTATTATATTGTACAGAGTCACATGAGCTGGCTCAAGGCTCCCTGGTGATTCCTCAGGTTCCCTGGCAATGCCTCAGGCTTCCTGGGAATTTCCCAGGATCACTTGGGCAAACCAAAAATGAACCAAAACTACTTCAAACAAAATTTAAATCCTTGATGTTACTGCTAGCAATTCATTCATGCTTTAATTGACACAATAGGTGTATTATTGATCTACGTAAAATATTTCAAAGTGGAAATTCACTACAACAGCATTAGAAAGCAATAAGCTGTAGTATAATATTTAATCAGATACAATAGGACATGAAAAGCATCAAATACATACCAGGACATCAACAAGATCATACATTGATAACAGATTCATTCCCAGGTACACCTTGTTCATCCTCATTATCCTCAAGGTCCAAATCAGGAGCAGAGTTGGCAGAACCATTCGCAGTGTTTGTGTTTGATGCATCACCTTGAGCAACCTCAGGCTTGGGATCAGTGGTAGACAATGGGTTTTTGCATTCATCTTGCTCAGCAATGGTGTACTCATTCAGATCATCATAATCATAGGTTTGAATGGAAACAATTTTGGGGCCCAAAGACCTGGAGAAAGTGAATGACAGGGTCATGGAGAGAGTCAGGGAAGTGTACATCATTTCTCAGTATAATCTGGTTTGCAGAAGGTCAACATAAGCAGGGGCTTTGACCTCAAGTGAGGATAATGTGGTTAAAATAGAACAATAATTGTTGGAGTGGTAAAGTGTGTAAATAGGTGAAGGATGAGGGAACCTACTAGTGACCAATGTTGTTGGACAATAATGAGGTCTCCAACTTGTAACCACTAGTATACTCCTGAAGGGCATGTCCAATCTAAGTCAAAGATATATCAGTGACTATTCCAGAATGAATATAAAGTACAGACCAAAGTGGTGGCCATAGCAATGAGAGGAAGAGGGATTGCTCCAGTGTCTTCAGATGATCTACAAGTATCTGATCTTGCTTGGGCTTGTTTTCAATGAAATATCCTTGCAGCAACATTGGAAGAAGTGGTGTTTGGAAAGGGCAGCCAATGGTCTCCCAATTCTGAAACAAAACTAAGTAGAGAATAAATTAGCATCAAAGATTTCTTACCTTGGTGTCTAAATCCCCATAGTGATATTTTTGGTCACTCAACAACCAGTGCACAAGCAATACCTGGAACCAAACATCAAGTAGTGTAAAATATACATGAGAGAAAATACTCACACTGCATGCAAATTTGTGTAAATAAGCACCTGAAACAATAAAATTATGTTAAACTTGTACAAATATTTTTTCTCATAAATTCTAATCCTTACAGTAAAAATATGCTCAAAATATGGTAAATGAAGAAAAAAATAGCAAGCTGTATCTTTACTGTAATCACAAGTATTTAATGTTTAAATACAATTCACTTTAAGTAATTTTTTCGACACTTACAGAGAAGAATTACAGTGAAGCTAATTTTTCTGTTTAATGTAATTTTCTATCAACTTGTGCAAAAGACACAATTGTTCAGCAAAGCTAATTGTAAGATTGCTAAAAAGATATGGACAATTTACTAATTGAATTGTGTAATTTCTCTGCCAGATATGAATAAGTTACAGTAAAATGGAAAGCATGGCTTTATTATAAAATTTTTTGTTATACTTAAATCATCAAATCATTACAGTAAGTCTAAAAAAAACTCAAAATCAGTTTCTAAAGTATAAGGTATGAGATTTTACAGATGTTGGCAAACCCAGATCTGAGCTTCCCTGCCCAGGTCCAGACACATTGCAGAGGGACCATAACTCATCTAGTCAAAAGAGCCTCAGATGTAGCAGGGATACCAGAGGAAAAGTAAACTGACAAATTGAATCAGTACATTCTGCTTTTTTTTTTGGCTGCAATAACCTGCAGTGCTGTGACCATATCTTCTGCATCACCTTCCTCAGCTGCAAGATTTAACTCCCATGAGAACACTTTCCACAGCTGCTTTGAGTCAGGGAACATGTAGACCATGCATGTCACTATCTGAGCACTTTGCTTTGCAAAGATAGCAACTGCAGGTTGGGGGAAATTGGTTTTGAGTACTTTGTATTGGCCTCCCACAGCCTTTCATCCTTTGAGCTGGAACTGTTGTTGTTCCCCTTGTCCCTGAAAGACTTGGGTTTTGAATAGGAACCTAGTAGAAAGAGCATAAGAGCAAGGGTATGACCAATGTAAATAACAGTTATGTAGTAGGAAGTACAGGACCATACCTGTAGACTCTGCTGAAGGCAGAATTATGTCCTTGTCCTTGGAAGATTTGGGTTTGGAATGGTAACCTGATGGAAAAAGAAATAGGGATTTGTGAAGGTAAAAGTAATTTAAACAATGGTCATGAGGTAGGAAGTAGAGGAGTATATCTGTAGACTCTGCTGAAGGTGCAGACTTCAATAATGTCACCATATAGTCTTTCAGAGCACTACTGTTCTGGGCCACATCTAGTTTTGAAGTAAGGTGAAAATGGATTTACAAAAGCCATATGAGATGTACTGGCTGAAGTAGGCTCAATGATGGTAGAGGAATCTTCAGTGTTTGAGCACATTGTCAGTGTCTGTCCAGGAAAGGAAAAGGCTCCCAAGGCAGCTTGGAGGGCAGCTTTGGACTGCTTAGCCTGTATTTCAGGAGCTTCAACTTCTTTATTTTTTCTTTTGCTAGACATACTAGAAAGAAGGAAGACAAGGGAAGAAATGTTATGGCTCAAGAATAAATACTGCAACTTGATCACAGGTTTGCATTTAAAAAACTGTGATTAACATGTGATCAATTTTACCTACCCTGCTAAGTGAGGTCAAGTCTCTGATCCCATCCATGAAATTAGATGGATGGAAGGCAGAGACCCTGAGGATTATTTGGGGGATTAAAAAAGTAAAAAATAAAAGACAATGATTAATATAGTATTGTTTGATAAGTATACCTACTCTGTAAGTTACTGACAAAAAAAGCCTGACACTCATCTAGAATGCTATGTGGAGTCCAGGACTTATCCCAAACACTCAGACTGGGGATGAGCATGCAGCCATGGTGCACTTCTGACAAGGGGATGACTGCACCATGTGCCAATCCATTGGAATCCATTGAGGGTTTGACATGATACATGCCTGTAGTCTCATCTGGTGCATCCTTGAATCTTGTATACCATGTGATATAAGCCAGCAGTTCCATGGGCCAAAAAGCAGGTGTGGAGGCAGTGAATCCATGTCTATCCACAACATGGGGAAGATGAAACAGTACTTTGAGGTGAGTGACCCTGCAACCTGCAAGGAGGACATCAAGTAAAGAGAGAAGAAGAATCATCCAGCTCTCACCTTGGACTGCTGTAGCCTCTGCCTCATTGGAGTCCAGAATAATCACAGTGTTGTAGTGAGGCACATCACCTTTGGGCCCCATTGGAGTTGCCTTCAAGATTTCATGGGGAATGTCTGAACTATTGTCAAAGAGATTTATTGGTGTGAAGTTATATTAGTGCCAAACCTCAACAGAGGTGAAAGGTAGAGCATTTGCAAGGGTGACTGATTTGGTAGGCTGTTGATCAGGGGGAAGAAGTGAATGCAGAAACATCTTTAATTCAAGTATAAAGCCTGGAGCATTGTGGGTGACTACAATACAAGTGAGGGTTTTTTTTGGCTCAGGGGGAAACTTGGCCAATGTAAGGATAATTTTACCAGTGGAAGCCTGGGTGCTAGACTGGTGCCTTGTAAATTTCTTCTGTTGAACAACAATCTTGTTCTCTTCATGTTCCTTGTCCTGAGGTGTCAAATGTTCCCCATCCACCCCCAAACTGGAGTCCAACCAAGCTCAATAATAATTGTATGATGAAATTTTCTCCTGTTGAGAAATCCACTGCACCATTTGGGAGAAATGGTTGCATTTGTTGCTGGTGCACCATTCCATTTTGGTAAAGTCAATGTGCAGGCATTCAAAAGTTTCAGTATTGTAATTATGTAGCAGGCTGCTACATTGCTGCCCCAGTCTATTCTCATCTATCCATATCCCTGCATATACCCTACATACTATATGTCTATAATCATATCCTCTTAGCTCCACTTATTCCACGTACTTCACAGATCATCCAAATACTAGTTTACATTACTTCACTCTTTGATCTATCCACATTAGTCAATTACTTTGAAGTTGCCATTATTACATACCATACCCTCATCTACTATAAAAGCCAGCTAAATACATAGAGTAGGGCAACTTACCTTTGAATCGAGACCATATCCTTGTCAGTTTGTTTGCTCCTCACACTCAGTATTTGCTCTACAAAGCTTGCCTGCCTCTATCTCCTCTTGTGCCCACTTACTTCGTGACTCCATTGTTGATACATGGCATGTTTTTGACATATCTCTGTATCTCTACACCCTACAGGCCCCCTCAAAGTCTGATCAACTTTGAGCCTTCCTCTGGTGTTATTTTCTCAAAGGTTTGTTTTGTCAAGCTTCCTACTGACCACTAAGTCTTGGATAAACTTTCAAACATTGACCTGTGTCTCATACTTGGTAATACACAATTTTTTTCTATTGAATTTTCATTGACATGTCATCTAATTCAACCTCCGGTGAGGGCATGCGCAAGCCCAGGGCACCAGGTAAGAACTCTCTTGTGTTGTCTCACTCTAACCCCAATGACTGGGAATCAGAGTTGATGAACCCTCTTTTGTGCCCCTTGCAGGAGAGCATTCTGAGTGACACTTGAGGCCCCAGAAGGGGTTATACTCCAGAGGGAGAACAGTTGCCACAATTAAGGCCTGCCACTTGGTCACCCAATGAGCAAAGCAGTACCTCAGGCAACTCAGATGCACCTGAACTCAAGGAAAGCAGTCAGGTATCTGATAAATCTAGGAATACTTCTAAGTCCATTAGTTATGGTAATAGTACTAATAAAATTGGTAATGAATCATTGATTGACTTGTCTGATGAACAAGTAGCTACCATCAAACAAGCAGAGGCTAACCTGACGCCTAAACAGAGGGAGCAAATCTCACGTCAAGTATCCATCCAGATGCCAAGACAGAAGTATTTTGGGGAAGGCACTTTGGCAGGGAAAGGCAAGTCAATTGATCCCAGGAATTGGGGAACATTAGATTTAAATGATGATGAGGTAAACCCTGAAACTCAATGTCAGATTTATGAGAGCTTTCAAAAGCCCAATTTTAATACACAACAGCAGTGATTCCTCAAATGGCAAGAAGATGAAGATTGCTGTTTTGCTGAAATTAAAGTAGACAGAGAGCAGGAAGTCTGTCATACTTCTAAACAACCCTTAGTTAAAATTGAGGATGTACCAAGTGAGCCAAATTTGAGGCCCACACCTCAAGCCACTACTGAGGCCATGTCAAAAACAATGATTGACCATATTGTCAATTTGACAAGCAATTCAGGTCGCCATTCGACATTGACTACACCTGCTCAATCTGCTACTGATAGGCCAAGTGATTTTATTGCTCAAGACAGCCAATTTGGAAAAGCCATGTTCAATATGCACATGGACAGCCAGCCTAGGCATGTCACTGAACCCTGGGGCCCAAGCACACTTGGAGTTGAGGGATGAAACCATCTATTCAAAATGAATATTAAGCCTATCCCTCCAGTTGAATACAATGGATCACTGAATGTCTGTGAATTCATGTGGTTTGTCAAGCAAACAAGTCATTATATTGAGGATGGTAATATACCAGTACATTGGGAAGTTGATATCATGTCTCATTATTTGAAAGGAAATGCTTATAATTTCTATGAATGTACCTGCAGAGATGATCCTGAGAAATGGACATTACAGCAATTCTTTGTGCACTTGTATGACTATATTTTCCCATTGAATTTCCAAACAGAACAATGCTGTAAGCTTAGATGCTGTAGCCAAGGGTATGCAACTATGTTGGTTACTTCCAAGACTTATGTGATACTGTTGGCCCTATGGACAGACAAGAAAAAGTGTCCTTACTGTGGGATGGATTTGCCAGATACATTGCTGCAGGGCTGTACACTCAAAACCTTCACCTGGAATGATCAACCTTCTCTGAAGTGGTTGAGCATGCTGAAGTCCTTGAATTAATTGAGGAAGTAGAGCACAAACATGGCCAAAGTACAGCTGGAAGCTCTAATCAAGGAAATAGGGGCTCATCTGGAAATGGTGGTGGCACTGGCAATGGAGGGCATTCTGGAGGACATAATAATTCATACAATGGAAGTTCCAATCAGAATAACTTGTCTGGAGGGTGGAACAGCTCTAATTCACATGCAAGTCAGCTGAATAAGTCATCGAACCAATAGTCTGGCAATTACAATTCTTCTATTCAGAGACAAAAGCAACAGAATAACAAAATGTCCAAAGAAGAACAAGACTATTACCATGCCGAAAATTGTTGTTTCAACTGTGCAGAGGTTGGACACACTTCTTGACAGTGTCCTAAGAATTATGCTGTCAAATCTGACAGGAAAACATCAGGCCCACCAGGCATGTCAAGCAACAACATGGAATTTGACTTCTCAGAAACTGATTAGCTTCATGACACCATTCAAGAACCCATTATGGAATTGACTGTTGGCTCAATTGATTGGTTTGAAGATGTTGAAGTGACTTATTATAGTGATCAGTCAGATGAGTGGGAAACTGAGGAAGGTGATGAACTTGCAGATTCTGAGACTAAGGAGAATGACTCTGACTCTGATTCCATGCCAGCACTTCAGGATGTTTCTGATAGTGAATCTGAATATGGCTATGAGTCAGACTCTAGTGACTTGGATGAAGGTAGTAACACTGACCTCATGAATGCCCAACATCTCACTTCACATGAGCACTCATACCCAACTGAATTTGATTGTCCAAAATTCACTTTAGCAAGCAACAGCCAGGTGTCCCATTACCCTGCATACTTTGATAATGCACCATTTTTGCTGACAGCAAATGTAATGACAGCTGAGCCTGATGAAATATCTAATACAATGACAGGGAAACATGACACCAAGGAAACACCTGATTCAGCTGATACAGAAAGCACTGATGAAGCATACTCTTGGCTTGATAGTCCAAAATGGGAAGATAAATCAATGAATTTCCATCGACACTTAGAAATTGACTGTAACTGGAAATACATTGATTCAGTACAAAATGGTTCCCATCAACAGAGCCCTTTTCACTTAGCCAAACCTGAAAGGGTGAATGACTTGACTGCATGCTGTCAAGTGTATGTGCACAAGCATTTGAATCACCAATTATTTGGGTGGAAAAAGGACCCATTACAACATGAATTTGGTGACCCAGTGGCAGACTGTGCTCAGTACCTACTTGCCATGGCTGCTCCATATGCAGGAGATGAACTGTATGCCAATAAAGATCAGACAGATCATCTTGCAAGGTTCTATGTATACCAAATTTCAGGAACTGAACACATTGTTATTGATCATGCATACTTGTACAGTGACAACAAGAACTGTGAGTTTAAAATACCAAGTACCTGGCTTGAAAGCAGGAATTTTAACATTGTTCAATGGTACACCTTGAAGCAAAGCAAATTGAACAGTTATGAGTTTCCTGATCAGTACAACCCAAAAAGGAAATGGATGGCACACTCACCTATGGGTAATACATATGGAACTGCTATTGAATGTCTTCTGGATGACACTACTGTGTTCCCAGGAGATGACGTTGAAACTCAACATGCCCAAACAATCTATGGACAAAGATTTTGAGCTTACCCTGCTTGGACTTCGAAATATTATGTGGTTCATGATCAATTGCGAGGATTGCTATTTGATTTGCCAATGCAATATTTATGCAAGCCCAAGTTTGACTTGTACAAATGGGTCTGTAAACAATATGTACATTTCTACGCGAAGTGCTTTCCCCCAATACATTGGATGGATGAGGATCCCTTATTCAGAAATTTATTTGATGAACCTATTAGTACATCTAGTTCATTAGTATAAGAGCTCACCAATGAGGAACTGGTTGATTACCTTATTTGGTGGGGTGATTTACCAGAGGGCAAGTTAGTTTTTGAACTGGAACTCAATGGAGTTCAAGTTCCAAGGGATCAATATGCTGGCCTTCAATGAAACACTGCAGTTGTGAGAGATCCTAGCTGAAAAGTCCCATGTCCGGTTGTGGTAGAAGTGTTGGTGAATGGCCAACCGGCAAAGGCACTAATCAATTCAGGTTCACTTGGAGATTTCATCTCTACAACATTAGTTGATCAGTTGAAGTTGAAGAAGCAGGAGCTGACAATGCCACTCGCCTTGCAATTGACAGTTCAAGGCTCCCGGTCTAAAGTCAATTGGGGCATCACCATTGATTTCACTTATCAAAGTATCAATGAAAAATGATATTTTGATGTGACGAACCTCTCTAATTATGACTTGATCCTTGGTACTCCATTCTTGTTCCAACATCAAGTCACTGTTGGATTCAACCCTATGCAAATTGTAGTTGAAAAATTGGAATCCCTACCTCTTCAAGGACCTACAATATCACAACTAGCCTCAAGAAGCATGGAGATTTATACTGAACAATTGGAACAAGTATGAGCCATGCTAAAAGAGTATGCTAAGCCAATTTGTGGTTCTGCTGAAAATACTGACTTACCTCCACTAAGGGTTATCAACCATTGAATTCCCCTTATTGATGAGAACCTTGTCATCCCATGGAGACCATCTCACTTACCTGAAAAATTCTGAAGTCAATGGGCTGAGAAATGGGACACTTACATTCAAAGCGGTAGGTGGAAAGTCACAACTTCAAGAAACACTGTACCTGGATATAAAAGCTTGAGCAAGAGCTAACAAATATTATTATCTTTTATCATCTACATAACCTACTATCTACAATAGGTTATGGGCCCTGGCCATAACTGAACTTCTTGCATATACTCAGCTCTCTCATCGCTCTTGTCCTTCCACACTCTACCTAACATCTAAGCATCTACATCCAATATGTCAGACTCAGCATCAAATAGTGCTTACTGAATTCAGCATCTTTCTGGGGTCAAGAATTACTCCACTTGGAAAATTAAGATGCTAGACATTCTTACTGACATGGGCCTCAAGGACTACGCCCTCAGCACTACCTCTCCACCTAACGATGCCACTGCTAAATCTACTTGGGAGAAGAAGGATTGACAGACATTATCCGCCATCCAACTTCAAGTTGGAGACAAACCTTTGATATACATCTCTGATGCAGCCTCCACAAGTGTGGCATGGACCACACTGTCAGATATGTATCAACCTAAAGGAGCTATTGGTATTGTGTCAGTACATCAAAAGCTTTTCCATACCCAATGCCAAGAAGGAGAAGATATCAATGAGCATATACACACCATGACTCATTACTGAAAAGAGCTTGCTGCACTGAACTCAAAGCTCAGTGAGGATGAGTTCTCTATAACCCTCCTCACTTCCCTTCCAGATTCTTGGGACTCCTTCATCCAAGGAGTTGACACTTCATCACTCTCTGACTCCACCAAACTCATTTCTCACATCCTTGAACAGTCCCGCCAAAAAATTGCCAAGCCAAGCTCTGATGATGTAGCACTTGCTGCTAATAAATTCAAGAGTAAGGGTGGCAAATCCTCATTGACAGCAACTTGCCATGGCTGCAGTCACCCTGGTCATTTTATTAGTGAATGTCATAACACCACTGCCAGCAAGACCTACACAGCTCAGCAGAAGAAGGAGAACTATGAATGTACCATGCAGAATTGATCCACTCAATGGAGTCATCCTAACAAGCACCACTGAGCTCACATTGGTCAGGAGGAACAGTCTGCCAAAACTGACTATGCATCTATGAGCCAGGATGCACACAGTAATTTACCTCCTGACACTTGGCTTTTAGATTCTGCATGTACCAAACGTATAGTCCATAATAAAGCTGTTTTCTTCACTTATTCTGAGATGCCTGGACACTCTGTCAAAGGGTTTGGTCAGTCCTCCACCATAGGACAAGGAACTGCAACTGTTGCAACTCACCTAGGAAAGCATGCCTATAACCTCACAATCCAAAATGCTCTCCATGTCCCAGATGCACCTTTCAACCTAATCAGTGTTGGGTGTATGACTCAGGCTGGATTTACAGTCAAATTCTCAAACAACTCACTTTCAGTTTTTGCTCCTGATCCTTCCTCACACGAAATAATTTGTGGAAGGTGAGTCAGAAACCTCTATGTAATCAGTATCACCTGTAGCTCACCCCAGTTTTCACCATCTAAACAACCCCCTATACCTTCCACTGATAACTCTGAAACATTAGCATTTCCATCTAGCCCTACTGCCCATTCCTGGAAAGACTGGCACTGTACACTTGGACATATTAATGTCAAGTCAGTAAAGCTCCTACACGACAAAGGAATGGTGAATGGAATGGTAGTTGATACTACCAGTCCAATTACCTTCACTTGTGATGCTTGTACACAAGCCAAACAACATGTACAGTCATTTCCTAAAGAAGTGGAACAGAAATTTACAGAAATTTGTGAAATGACATTCACTGATGTATGGGGACTGGCGTGTACCTATGGCATTAATCGCAAATAATACATTGTCTCATTCACAGATGGAACTACTCGATGAACTGTGATCTACTTTATGAAACAAAAATCTGAAGTAGAGGAAAAAATCAAAGATTATGTTGAATATATCCTCACTCAGACAGGGAAATGCTGTAAAGCTTTCTGTTTCAACAACGGCGGTGAATACATTTCTACTTTGATCAGAAAATACCTCTCATCAAAAGGTGTTCAATCTGAATACACTGCGGTGCACTTGCCACAGCAAAACAGAGTTGCTGAGTGACTCAATCACACCATCATTGAACACACTTGTGCTATGCTAATCTAATATGACTTACTGTTATTTCTGTGGCCAGAAGCAGTCGCTTATGCCATATATCTGAAAAATTGCTCACTGACTTGAGCATTAGATCAGGATATTACACCTGATGAAGCTTTCTGGAAGAAGAAACCAGACATCAGCACTCTCCGAGAATTCAGCTCACCTTGCTGCGTTCTGCACCAAGATGGCCAGAATCAGAAACTCACCTCAAAATCATGTCCTTTCCACTTTACCAGCTTATCTGATGAATCACACACATGGCAGTATTACAACCCCAAATCAGGAAAAATTCAGACCTCCCAAAACATCATATTTGATTTTGAGGAGGACAGTATACTGTCTACAGAAATAACTCCTCTGTTGGCACTCGAGGGGGAGCAGAAGGAATCTAAAAATTCTGAAATCAAACCAATCGAGCCACTGCCATCGGACCCAAACCGGAAATCACCTACTGAAATGTCCCAACCACCCATTCCTCTACCTATGACTCCACCACATCCACTTTCACCTCTGACACCTCTCCCATCCCCATCTCCATCTGTATCAACCCCACTCCAGAGACCAAAAGCACCTCAAGACATCAGCAGTGCTATTAGCACTGAGAATATCATCTCAGGTAGAAGAACAGCATGGTCAGGACCTCCCTTGAATTACAGGCTTTTAAATAATCCAGATTCCTGCTCACTGAGTTGACCGGATGCCTGGAAAATCTGAGTACCCAACTCTGAGTTTAATCCTGATACTGCCTCTAACCCCGATACCATCACCTTTGCCTTCCCATCCTTCCAACAAAGTTCTGTCACTGAACCTTTAACTATCTCTGAAGCTCGATCCTGACCCGACTGACCAAAATGGAAAGAAGCTATGGACACCAAAATAGAACAACTCAAAAATCTTAATAGTTACTGACTAACTCCGTGTCCACCTGACTGCATTCCAATTGCAAATAAATGGGTTTTTCATGTCAAATGCAATGCCAGTGGAAATATTACTCAATACAAAGCCTGGCTTGTAGCCAAAGGCTTCTCTCAAATTCCTGGCATTGACTTTGACAAAACCTTTGCACCTGTTGTCCAAATGGAGACCATCCAACTCCTTATCTCCCTCACCACCCGCTATAAACTCAAGGCACACGTTGTTGATGTTATTGGACCATACCTTAATGGTAAATTGGATGAGGAGATATACATGATGCAACCAGAAGCTTACAAAGATGGAACTACATGAGTCTGTAAACTCAAATGTTCCCTTTATGGTCTCAAGCAAGCCAGACGAGTTTGGAACCTTACTCTCGACTCAAGCTTCAAAGAACTTGGATTCATGCATCTCTTATCTGACCAGTGCATGTATATTCGAAGATCCCCAAAAGGCATAGTCATCATTGCCGTACATGTCAATGACATGTCTATCTTCGCGTCTACTGATGAACTCATGACTGAAGCAGAATCACAACTCGAGTCTAAATTTTCCATTAATGGACTCAGTCCACTCTGCCAACTCCTCGGCATGGAAATTCACCAAACCAGTGACTTCATTATCCTGACACAAACTCAGTACCTTACACGAATTCTCAATTGCTTCGGTATGATTGATTGCAAACCAGTCGCTACTCCCATGGACACCCACATCAAACTTTCTCGTCTTCCCGAGACAGAATCCCATCCAGAAATTAAGGCCGTATATCAGAACATCATTGGATCTCTGATGTACACTGCTATTACCACTCTCCCAGACATTTCCTTCGCTGTCCAAGCCCTTTCCCAATTCAGCACTAATCCCGGACCTGCTCATTATACCGCTGCCAAATGCATCCTTCGTTATCTCAAAGGCACAATTAACCTCGGAATTAAATATTCATCCCTGGATAATTTTGAACCTATTTTATACAGCGACGCTGATTGGGGAAATGGCATCAACAACCGAAAATCCATTTCCGGCTATGTATCCACACATGCAGGAGGAGCTGTAACTTGGAACTCGAAGAAACAGCCCACCGTCGCACTCTCGAGCATGGAAGCCGAGTACCTTGCTTTGTCTGCTACCACTTGCAAAGCACTTTGGCTTCGTACCTTATTCGCCAAGCTAGGATTACCATTTCAACATCCTCTCGACATTTTTGTAGATAATCAAGGAACTATTGCATTCGCTCAAAACTCCGGTTTTCATGCCCATTCAAAACACATCGACATTCGGCATCATTTCATTTGCGAGAATATTACCTCTAACAAGGTATCAGTTCATTACTGCGCAACTGATGACAACATAGCCGATATCTTGACGAAGGGACTTGATCGGAACAAGCACGAACATTTCCTCAAGCTTCTCAGGATGTGTCGAGCTTGAGGGGGAGTGTTGTGGTTTGTAAAATATGCAGGAAGTAAACCGAAGGTTCTTCCATCTTCTCTACACTTCTCACTTCGTAGTTTATAGAACATTCTAGATACATTGTACCTGGATATAAAAGCTCGAGCAAGAGCTAACAAATATTATTATCTTTATCTACTACATAACCTACTATCTACAATAATGAAAGGTAGCGTAGTGTGCAATTACGTGCCATGTAAAACCCGAGTACAGCTGGGCGCTTCGATGAGAGAAAAGGGTCATGTCAACCCAAACTGCTTAGAAATCGGCCTTGAGAATCGGGAGACGATATTTAGAACAACTATACTAAGTCAGGGAGGTTCAATTCCTCAACCACCTGCCTACCGTGCATTTTCGGTATCGATCGATGATCGTTCATATATATAGAATATAGGCGCTCGCAGAATATCAAGGGCTGGTGTCAGCTGATTGGTTCGATTGGAGCCTGGAACAACGTACCTACTTGCCTTCTCACAGAACGTAGGGTCTGGCCCGACAAAGACTGAGTACAATTCCTCCTCGATCATAAAGAAGGGCGTGCAAACAGACGAGCTTGCTCGAATCGCGTGTGGACCATTTGCGTAGTTTAAAGAGAAAAATCCCAAGGTTCTCCGGGACCCGCGGCAATAATAAGCGCCAGCGCCAATCTACATGACCATCAGATTACAACCACAGACGCCATATAATTAGTCTTTAAATGCTAGCTAAATGCTAGCTGACCTCGAGGATCGCAACGAGGCCAAACCAAATTCAACTCCAACCAAAATCGTGTGCTTTTCATCGATCAGTCTATTTACTCTTCAAAGCACCCCAAGCCGAACGTAATTGTTTGCACGAATTTCCATTCAAACAGCCTACAGAGGCGCGCACACTGGTCCAACGCCTTGAAATAATCAATTTGCATTCACAGGAGGTGCGGTCGGAAAGGGTGTACTATGAAAAGACTGCAGAACTCATCGGAGGTCAAGGAAGCAATACCTGTTTATAAATTGTAACCAAGTCATGACCAACTTGTACGGTACATCTCGCAACTCATATAAATAATCTCGTTGAAAAATGGAGAGTTAGTTCCTCCTGTCCGGATAAACAGAACTTGTCACCGGCCACTGGCATAAAGCGTCATCTCCGACATAACGGTATGTACCGGTGACGCCAGGTGACGCCGCTCGCCTAGCATCCCTGCATCCTCATCCTAATATCCAGAATACAAAGTTTGCTTATAATACATGTATTACCTTACCTATGTACGTCCTAAGAAATTGTTAGAACAATGAATGAAACTATCAGTTCTTGGTCTCAAACCGTTAATGGCTACTGCTCTCTCGCCACATGACGTCGTTCCGGTTCGCTTCTCACTCGTTGCATAACATCTGCACTCCATCCTAATAAGGCAATCAACGCCGCTCCAGCGAAACACCCCCCAACATATAGAATCATTTTTTCAAACTTCCCTCCGCCTACGTGGAAACCAAGATGATCGTCAAGATTGTTCATCGAAGAGGGAGTCGAAGTAGAGTTCGAAGAGCCTGATAGGGCTGAAGAAATGGGTGTTGAGAATATATTACCCATTCCACGGGAGAATAAGAGGACTCCGAAGAGAGTCGTGGACAAATTTGGATCGTTAGCTAAAGATTAACGATCAAAGATTTCACGCACATTCAGTACGTGAGGACGACGACTTAAGCAAGAGAAAAAGGATTTACCGGCTAGTGGCTTCATAAAGCCAGTCCACGAGCTTGACCATCCGCCAGCGAAAGTCCCATAAACCATACCAAAAGATAACAGTCCGACAAGGTTGTACGATAAAACTCCCCAGAGGATGAACGTAGCAACGGAAGTTGATATCAATGTCAAAAAAGCTAAGAGCCATGGATTCACTTTATCGGAAAGATAGCCCATTGAGAGTCGACCTAGGAGGGACCCGACTGCAGAGAGGTAAGTAGAATCGTGATTTGCACAAATTCAAAGAATAACTACAATTGAGCAAGATGAGTGCGATCGAAGACGCCGTTCCATTCAAATGCAGCTCGCCAGCAAATGCTATACAAAATAGATGATTTAAAATGAAATATCAAAAGCAATAAATGCAACTTACTAGGAAGCCAGACGATTGGGACAAAATAACCGAACCCTTGGAACGTATTGGCGATCAACAGAACCCAGAAAGATCTACTCTTTAGCCATTTCCTATTTCCTTGCCCTCGCGGCGCAGGTGCATGAGCGCGATTACGGGATACTGGCAGGCGGCCTTTAATAAATGGAAGCAAAGGAACAAGGAGGGCAGTCGTAGCGATGGATAAAATGCGTAGAGTTTTGGGCGGGCCATAAGCTGACAGCAGGGGAGGGAGAATGAGGGGCAATAAAACTCCTCCAACCGCAGTACCAGCAAAGATTGCTCCGCTAGCAAAACCACGCTTGGCATTGAACCACTCAGACAGGTAGGAGAGGCAGGGGAAGTAGAGAAGAGCTAAACACGAAGAGAAAACTTGGCTCAGACAATTTTTAACCGAACGATGATTTGTATTTACATCCTCCAATAGCGTAGAGAGCGCCTAGCAGCGCGATTAGCAGTGTGATCTGATTGGAAAGATGAGGCAAAAAGTAACGTTGTCATCGCGCAGTCGGTACCTTGGTTGTGTAACTAGCCAAAAACAGAGATGCAAAACAAAGAATCGCGCCGATATATAGAGAAGTTTGTTTGTGACGCGGATACCTGGTAATGACAGGATTTATAAAAGGTCCTTGGGTGCGGAAGGCTATCAGCCAATATTGACGAAGTATGATGCATGCGGCCCTTACCCGAGCAGTAAATAATACCTGTTCCCACCGGACCAATCAGCGGAAGGAGCTGTGCCGCATTAGCCTGAGAGGCGTAGGTTGAGTCATTTAGATAGACTAAATACATTTCCTACATTCAAGAAAGTTTTGAACACGGGGAGAAAGAGGAAGGAAGTGACCTTTCAGAAAGATGCCAGATGAGGTCGGGAAGCCCCAGACAACTGCTTGTACGACAAAGGCTGCAATCAACTAGATGCCGCTGAAAGATGAAATGCGAAAGGGAAACTGCGCAAAGGATGAAATACATACGAAAGACCAGGCGTGAAAACCCTTGTCCATTGGGGGAAGGGAAGATTGGTTCCTGTTCGTAGGAGTTGCGTCCGATGAATGATCGCGAGAAGATGAAGGGACGGATAGTGTAGAGCTCGAAGGAGGCAATGGGGTCTGGATAGCTAACTCGATGGTTTCCAAGGTTGTGTCTAGAGCGACATTCATGACGGTCAAAAATTTCAGAGCCAATTCAAACGGTCAATTTCAGATTTCGAGCACGTAGGTGAAGAAGAATGGTCTAAATTAACAGGGAGACTCAGGAAAGAGAAGCTTGTGGAGTGGGGTGAGATAAGCGCCAAAATAAACGCCCTTCGTTTTCAGGGTTTTTCTTTTTCTTTCCACACTTGATTTTCCCACCATTCAGAACTTTGGCCGCCTTTTACACATTGGCATTCACCATCCACATTCACCATTGACTCGCAATCGACTCGAGGACCAGGCTTTATACCCCAAGCCACCTCACCAGACTCTGGACCTTACGAAAATTCTTAAACTTATCCGACTTCATGGTATACCTGCATATGTAGTCAGCGAAATTCAGAGAAGGATGTTGACTCAAATGGCGTAATGAATCATTGAATGTGTGGCTGAACTTTCCAGTCAATGCTTGATGTAACCCATCAACTTTGGAACCGTTAAACGCATATGTACATATGTAAGTACATAATGAGCGATGACTGAAGTTACCGAACCTTAATAATGGTATTCAGGTATTTCAACCGAACACAATCCATGTCAGTCGTCCCTGATTCTTGTAGTGTATTCGCGCGCGCTGCGCACTTATAAGCAGCTTCATTCAAGTTATCGTTCTTTCGGGACCCTCGGACTTTGATATTGCCTTGAATGGAGGCCAGACTGGTTGCATCAGGTAAGTGTGAAACGTAGCCTTTTGGGTGGCTAGAACGATATACATATATTGATAGATTCGAAGTATTAGGGCTGTTCCTCACTGGATGTGATATCATATCGACGAGAAGGCAAGAGCTGGAGTACGTGTGGAGGCGAGTGAATCTTCCCCTTGTCCTTTTGGTGAAACCTCATACGTTTCTTAGGAGACCTTTTCAACTGACCCTTGTACGGGTTCTCTTTATTTTGGCCCGTTATCTGGCAGTTGTAATTCAGATGTGAGTAAACTTAGCCTCCCTGTAGCGCAAACTAAACTTGAAAGTATTAGTGTAGACATCGTTCTGATATCCGTCATGAGTGCTAAAACTGGTAGACACGAGCCAATCCCGGAACTACTTTGCATATCTTTGCTTCTGTTTCGCATCGTGTCCTGTCAATGCATGCTGCTCGTGTTGCATTTAGTCCTCATGCTTCGAGGTCTCATTTTTGCTTGTGTTCTCAATACCTGACTGATGGGTTTCCTTCAAAGTATTCGCTCTCTACAACCAAAGTCTTCTCGTTGGTGTATCTCTTCTAGTCCTGATTATAATGGGATTTGTTGGGCCGACTGTGGGTATAGTGTTACGATTCACTGGCTCAAAAATCAAGTTTGACGGACTTTGCCTCCCTGTAATGTTTTCGGCTGATGGATGGCAAAGTCGCATCCTGATTCTCGTGTAAGGCCTTTATTGGTACGCGATAGGAATGAAAACTCTGACGAAAATGCAGCGGCGGAGAATCGGTGATTCAACTCACTCTACATGGACTAGCCTGGAAACGTACAATTTGGGATTTTCGTTCCCTCACATTGTTTCGACCCACATTATTACCCGTACTAAATCGAGATGGATTGAAGGTCTTCGCAGGCATCCTAGGTATCGTGCTAACCCTTGCTACTTCTCGCGCACAGTTTCCCAGAGTAACGCTGCTTGTAGTGGCGATGATTTCGATTGGTGTCGGAGTTTTCAAGAGGGGAACACCAGTCATTTTCATTTTTCCGTCAGTCATCTCCTTATATTTCGCATACCCAAATCTTATATCGGTGAAAGACTTTTAATGACATTTATTTCCGCTGCGGTACATCAATTTACGCTCCTATATTCTCTATACCTGATTGAATTTCAGTGTACCCGAACAATTCTCCACCTGCAGGCCCTTTCTACATCCGATGGGGTGCCACCTTCATTGTCTAAATCAAGCAATCAAGTAGAACTTACCACCGTAGAAGATTTAACAGCATGGGAGGCACCATGGGATACATCTACATCATTGAATGAGTGAATGAAATTCAGCAGGGTTTCTTCGGACAAAGTCCTAAAAAAAAGTAGCTGTTGTAAATGTAATTTGTTGTCCTCAAGTTCATTGGTTTCTGTGCAACCGCAGCCATAAAGGAAACTTGCTGTTCAGGCACTAAACCTTTCCCTGCTGAATGTTCCTTCGCCGACTACCGTTGATTTTCTGCCAGACTTCCGCTTATCTACTTAGAAGATGTCCGATTTTGGAAGTCACAGACCCACTAAACGAGGTCGTAAATTCCACAAAAATCAAAACGCCAAAGGATATCTACAACAACCAGCAAAGAAATAACACCTGTGATGCACAGATTTTAAACAGGGAAAGGGGTTAATATGAACATTCAAAAAATTACTACCAACCCGATAGGTCCTCGACATGATCTACGACTGCTTACAATTAAAGCGATGAGTACTGACTAGTTGTCAACCTCGACAAATAACCCGGTTGATTGTTCCGCCAGAGTTTTATCGTACCTCATTCTGCGAGCATGTTACCTACTAAACTGGGGGGATACTGCACATTGCACAAACGACGTTCATGGGCGAACAAGTTTCGAGCTGCGGTGGCGGCACTGCCGTGGCCCAACGCCAAGTATAGTCCCAGCAAATTACAAAGCCACTTCTCACTGAGTCGAGTTGACTCGGATCTAGTAGGTGAGTATTTATAGTGAGTCTTCTGTCTCGTCCATTGCTACACGATGGCTTCGACTACAGTTAAACGGGTTCTAGTCCTTCATGGGTAAGGTACTCGCACGATTTTCGTTGTTGTATCATACAGCTTGGTTAGGTATGGATCGAACGGGTACATTTTCAGTAAAAGAGTAGGCATCTCCCCCTCTTTTGTCATTTAAATCTTACCTGACGATGTATGGAACAGCTATCTACTTTAAGGAAACAGTGCAAGAGCACTGTCGAATTCGGTGCGTCCTCTTCTCTTCGTATCAACCGAAAGTAGTCGGATATTGACGTCTGCCTGATGCTAGTATTCATTGATGCTCCGCATGTACTTCAAGCTAAGGATCTGTTTGACGACGAGCCGACAGAACCTGAAGCAAACTCAAACCCAGAGGATCCGAACGCTGTGTTACGAGGATGGTGGAAGTTTGCTGATAAAGAAAAGAATGTTCCTATAGGGATGGAGGATTCCTTGATTTTCTTGAGAGGTGTGTTGAAGGAAGCAAGCGAAGAAGGCAAACAATTCGATGGCTTTTTCGGTTTTAGGTACGTGTCACTGATGAACCCTGCTGCTGTCTTCATTTCTTTGAATAATCGACCGCTATAGCCAAGGTGCAGTCATGGCGGCGGTCCTTGCGGCGTTACTTGAAGACTCTTCGAAGTATTCAGATTTTCTTATAGATGGCCAGCCACCGCATCCACCAGCGTATGTCCATATGCTCATTTGAACCTCGTAAATGCTCTGATTGACACTCACAAAAGATCATTCTGTGTTTGCGCCGCAGGATTTCTCCCTACGTTTCTCCCAGCCTCAGCTATTCTCTCTCCCACTTCGGAACTTAAGACTCGAACCCTTCACATATGTGGCCTAAACGATCCCATCGTTCCCTTGGCCATTGCTAAGCGATTAACAGAAATAACACCAAATCGGAGAATAGAAACCCACGACGGCGGTGTGCCATTCATCTTTACTATAAGCTTTGACTGTGTTTTCGTATCTTGCTCATCGATCGTTGTTCTACTACACAGGTCATTTTGTTCCTTCAAAGACCCCTTGGCGCAAGTTTATCGCGGCGTGGCTCAAGGATCCGATGGATAATGAGATATCATCTCCGGAAGTCAGTTCCACGGACTCGAATTCGAATTCCTCCGAGTCAACGCCTGCTGCTTCACATTCTGCTAGTCCCGCACCTATGTAAGAGAGGTGCTAATAGGTCAAGCCTCCGATGGATACTTGATTTCCAGTAGAGCATGTAATTGATTTTATGTACTTATTCTGCCTATAATGGGCCCTTTGTTGAAGTGACCTTTTCTATATGTTCCAGTCTTAGGGCGAACCTGCGAACCTCTCGAGGCGACTGAGAATCACGAGTGCTGTATTCTAAACAAGGAAAAAGGCAAATAGGCGCCCAGGCCTTCCACGCAACTTTCACTCGAATCTCGTACTTACATGTATGGAGATTGAGATACTATAGGTTGATTTCGACCTGTGCGAAGCAGCTCTTGGATGAAATGTAAAATTTCGGGACGTATTGGAAAATACGCAGTATTCCAGCATGAGTCCTAACAAGATACTCGGGATGTCTGGCAGTACGACTAGCTGGCCAATGGCTCAAAGTAGAAACGCCCTTTCAGAATCCCAGGGACTTGACCCGAGCCTTCCCGTCGCAGTCAACAAAACGCCTGCAACGCTGCGGTCGGACATGCCAAAGGGGTTTACGAAACGTGCACATATTTGAGCCGCGATCTTAGGCTGGCAAGTTGAGGACCCTCGGAGCAACCCGACGTTGAGCGTATGAACCCAAAGCGACCCGATGCGCATGGGCGGGACGTCCCGGAACCTTGATGCCATCATCTCGGAAGACTCGGAACCTTTCGCCCAAAATAGAAACAACTTGCTCACATGTCCTCACTCCCGCACCGTCCCGTGCGCTGTACACTCAAATTCGGGCCATTTATCTGGCAGACTACAACTTAATGAAACTATGAAGTCACAGGGAAATTTCGAGTACAAAAAGGCTAAGCCTCTTCTCAAATATCTTTCCTCAATCACACTCGGTTCTACACCTGATTGTCTCATCACTCCAGTATTCTAACGCCAGTATGAAGGTACTGATATCCGTCTGTTCTTGTCACAACTTTAATTCTCATCGTTGATTAGGTCCTTGCTATCTTGTACAATGGATTCAAATCCGCCGTTCAGGAGCCTAGATTATTAGGAACTGTTGAGAACAAGGTGAAGAGGGTGACTGTGTTGCCATTCCTAGGCAAGCTAACTCGAGTCGATGCAGTTGGGGTTGGATAAATGGCTCGCATCAAGAGGACATGAGCTTATCGGTACGCTACTTTATATCGTCATTCTTCTGATACAGTCCTGATAATCAACTCCTAGTGAGATTTACGGCTTATCAACGTATTATTCAACGATGTTGATTCGGATTCAAGGTATCGAGCGACAAAGAAGGACCCAACAGTGACTTCCAGAAACACATTGCAGATGCAGAGGTTCTCATTACAACCCCTTTCCACCCTGGTATGCTCGTGGGATTCGATGATTCTTGTGTCGTAGTCTAACAGCTATGCTCAGGATATCTCACTCGAGAGGTTATGGAGAAGGCAAAGAACCTGAAGATCTGTGTAACGGCTGGTGTCGGCTCTGACCACATCGACCTTAATGCTGCCGTCGACCACAAGATTCAAGTCCTCGAGGTGAGTCATCCCACTTCCGACCCGTTATTTCATCTCTTTGCGGTTCTGATTCTCTCACACGCATTCAGGTCACCGGTTCGAACGTCGTCTCCGTCGCAGAACACGTCGTCATGGACATTCTCGCCCTCGTCCGCAACTTTGTACCTGCGCACGAAATGATTGAACGCGGAGACTGGCAAGTCTCTGATATCGCCCGAAATGCGTACGATCTTGAGGGAAAGGTAGTTGGAACTATCGGAGCTGGGAGGATAGGTTATCGGGTTCTTCAGAGACTTGTTCCGTTCGATTGTAAGGAGCTTTTGTATTATGATTATACTCAGCTTCCTGCGGAGAGAGAGCAGGCTGTCAAGGCGAGGAGGGTTGAGGATATTGAGGTGTGTTCTCGCTACACCCCTCTCATTTTCATCTGATTATACTGATTATCTTATCTATATTTCTATACCTCCCACAGCAATTCGTCTCGGAATGTGATGTCGTCACTGTCAACGCTCCGCTGCACGAAGGTACCCGCGGACTCATCAATGAGAAACTCTTATCCAAATTTAAACCCGGAGCGTGGCTTGTCAACACTGCCCGGGGTGCGATTTGTGACCAAGATGCCGTTGTGGCTGCTCTGAAGAGCGGGCAGCTTAGAGGGTATGCCGGTGATGTTTGGAACGTCCAGCCCGCACCCAAAGACCACCCGTGGCGCACGATGAAGAACCCGCTCGGAGGAGGAAACGGTATGACTCCTCATTACTCTGGAACGACGTTGGATGCGCAGGCTCGATATGCCGCTGGTACGAAGAAGATTTTGGAAAATTACTTTGATGGGAAGGAGCAGAATCCTGCGGATGTTATTGTTGGTATTGGTACGTGGGATTTTGATGATTCTTGCGTTTGGGCCTTTAATCTGACTTTGTATCGTGCGTAGGTGCATGGGCTACCAAGGCTTGTGAGTAATTTTTTTCCTTTGCGTGGTCGATTTATACTGAAAATATTCCTTGTAGACGGACAGCGTTAGAAGTTTTATATCGTAGTAGCCACTTCCCTCGATTCTCGATTGAAGCGAGAAGCCAATGTAGTAACTAATAATTTTCGGTCTGAATCATTCTTCTATTATTGTAATATGTAGAACCCCCAAACAATACAGATCTTCAATCTTCATACAGCGAACAATCATTGGCTCTCTCCAGGTAAAACCACCCCATCTTCAACAGCAGCCGCATGTCCTCTCGCTAACATCCCATAAACGCTGAAATATTTATCAAAGAAGGGGAACATCTCCTTCGCCCCGGGGGTGTTGTTCCAATTTCTCATCAGATCGCAGGCAATGGCGAACATGGATAAGACGTGCACGCCTGCTTGGCGCATGCGGTCGTTGGCGTCGTCTGCGATTCGTTGGGAGGCGGCTCCAGAAGCTTCGGCGTTGGCGAAGACGGTGTAGCCTTCTTGGATGAGGGAGAGGGCTAGGAAGGTTGTGCAGACCTGTCGTCGTTGGGGGTGGGGGGGTTGAAGGAATCAGTAAGGAGGGGAAAGATGAAAGATATTATAGAGTGCGGTACGAACATCGGTGGTGATACCAGCCATGATGACTTGTTTTTTACCAGTCGCTTTGACTGCCTTGCGGAAATCTTCGTTGTCCCATGCGTTTACTTCGCCTTGACGTTTGATGAACGGGGCGTTGGGGTGCATTTCGATGATTTCTTTTGGTAGGGGGCCGTTGGGTCCTGAGTAATAAGTGATTTACAGGTGCGGAGGTGTTAAGTGTAAGATTCGAAGTATGTACAGTAGCGAAACAAAGCAGCTTGGGAGACGTACGTACCTTGTTCGGTACTCGTGGTAAGTATAGTGGGAAGGTTGAACACCTTGCCTAATGCGGCGTGCGCGAAGATGTTGTTTTTGAATTGGTCGGCTTGGTAGTCTCGGACGACGGAGAATAAGCCTATTTGGTGGTCGACGACGAGTAGCATGGCGTTGTCTTTGTCGATGCGTTCAAAGGTGGGCGGTTTGGCTGCTGCTTGTGGTTGTAAGGTAGGTTGGGGGAGGGGGGATTGGGGAAGAAGGGCCCGGGGGAACGGTGGAGAGGTTGGATGGGGGTAAGTGACAATGCGAAGGAAATGAATCGAGGAACTTAGGAGATGAACTGACACATGATGGTTTTGTGTTTGGAAGAGGTATCCGATAGCACTGGTTCTTCAAAAATGGGATGAAGAAAGATGGAAATCGAATGGAGCTTTTATAGCTGCATGCTATAACTTAAAATCGCTTTTTACGCATATAAGTGATGAGTCGCATTACTCGGCTCTAAGAGCTGAGAAAGCTCATTCAAAAGTTCATACAAGAAGAAGCATTTTCGCCGGTGATGGCAAGGCCATCATGGTTTTGAGTGGGCCATTTCGGGTTATCCTTGGCAGCCGTTACGGGCATAGAGAGGCAATGGTGGAACTCTATGAGGAGGAACAGCATGCGCGCCTGACCTAGCTGACGTTTGTGGCGTAAAGTCGTGTTGGTGGAACAGTATACATAAAGATAGAGGAAGCTGCTTCAATGAATAAATGGTCTCGGAGTTTCAGAGTGGATTCCGAAGCTATAATTACCGTTTTTTACACTAGAAGACTGCTCGAGGTGTGAAGGTGTCTCTGTTTGGTCGATAGTTCCCCGACGAAGCAGCTCAAAGGCATTTCACTGCTCAACTTCCCAAACCACGAGTATGCAAGCTGTTCGCTATATGACGGCAGACCTTATACCACCTGTCATCGGTCAGTCTGGATAGAGTTTAGACAGTTTTGGTGACGGATTATGCCAGTAAAAAAATCCTTTAGATTTTTTTTTCGCAGTCAGCTTCGTCGGATCGGTTGTATCGAGATATATCGTACGAGATTGCCTTGGAAATGGGTGTTTGTCGTTTCAAACGGACTTTGGTTTCATGACTTCCAAAATAGGGGCCAATAATTTATGTACTGAAATTCGCGCACGTGGTGTGATAGGCGAACGCGACCTGTTTTGCGGCCATCACCACCTCCTTTCAAGCTTCTCCCTTTACCATTTCTACCCAGCACAGTCATCTACTCATTCTTTCAATTTCATGTCTGGAGTACCTTGGAGGACTGGTCGTGCTACAACAGTATGGATGACTCCCTATGTCGCTGAACGGACCAGTGGCGCACCGGTTCGTTCATTGTCTTTTTTTTCCGATTTTTTACTGCTCTCTGACTCGCAAATTTGGACAGGGAAGCAGTCATTCCGCCAATAACTCTAGCGTTCAGAGTTACAGAATATTCTGTAATACCTGCCATGAACCAGAATCAAATCAGAGGCTCAGCTCGGCAAAGCATCGTCAACTCTGTCAAGGAACCCTCCTGCACGCTCGGGCTATTCAACATTCCAGCAAAGGATGGCTTGCCAAATCTCGAGGTGTACAACAGACGGTGTTACCGTTGGACGAAGAGTATTTTACACATGCACATGTCGTTCTTTGTGGCGACGAGCCAAAGATTAATATACGCCGCTCATGTGGATGCGTCAGAGAAGGTATTGCTTGTTCAACTTGGTAAGAGTCACCGTTTATCTATATGTCGTCGTCCTTAAATCGTCGTATAGTGGCTCACCACTGGGTACAAAGACTACATACTGTGCTACAGCCCATAATGCCCATCACGACAGTGCCGATCGGATGTCGAGTCTCGAGCAACGCATCGCTTCCGCTAGGATTCAGAATCATACATCTGGTTTATTGCCTTCCCGCAGTCGTGGACAAACTACCCATTTTACACCGATACTATCTCCATCGGACGAAGAAATTCTTACTCTAGCAAACGATGATATTGATTCCCGCAACATGCATCCTGTAACTTCAAATGCCACGTCTCTATCATCACTCTCCTCTAATTCCGCTCATCACCGAGAACGAGACTTTGACTCGACAGTATTCATGTTCTTTCCCGACGCTGTGATATCCCAATCCGGTGCTTTGCTTTCCCTGCCTCCTAAAGATGTCCCGGCTGCGACTGCGGTTGTCACCACAAGTGGGCAACCACTGATTTCCCCTTCGTCACCGCCGCGTTTCCAGTATCAGTCAGATCCAGTCGTACTTCCTCCTATTCCTCGTCTTCGCCCAGCACTAGAGGTTCGCCTTCACACCCGTACCTCCCTTCCACCATCGCAGCGATTTGCGGCTCCCGGGGCTTCAAACGGAACACAGATGGATGAAGGCACAAGGAACCGTGGTCATCACGGAACTATTACACAGCAGTTCGCTGGAACTGACGACGGCAACGGTGAAGATGTACCTGATGATATGCCTCCATTGCAAGACTTGACTGACTCTGATGACTCTGACTTATCCGCGGATTGGCCTGATTCTTCCGATGAGGATGATGAGTCGGCGATTGTACAGCACGGCTATCGTCATCAAGTTGCCGCCCTAGTATCTCAGTATCGAGGACAGGCAGGGAACGGAAGAGCGGCTACAGAGTTGGCACCTCCTCGTGATCTACTCAGCGGTGATGTCCCGTCGTTCCGTCGACGGACCAGGGCCGCTCTGGGTCGTCGCCTGGTTGCAAATTTAGATCGGGAGATTGGGTTGCTGGCTTCTCGATTGGAGAATGAGCCGGTGGGTGCGAACGCGCAGTTGAACCCGGGTTTGAATGGCCATTCAAATTCTCAGTCGGATTGGGGAACTGGGGTATTCTCGACTGGCCATGGTACGGGTCATGTAGGAACTGGGTTTTTCAGTGGTTACGGGACCAGGTTGTCGCCTTACAGGGATATACCTGATGTGTCATCGTTCGGTGAGTGTCTCTTTTTTTCCATCAAACCAAGATTTTCCTTTGCTTCTTTGCCTGTTCGCCTGTCGCTTGTCAATCCTACACGTGCAAGTAAAACGTGTTTCTTCTCCTTGATGATCCTAGTAACTGGCTTAACTGACTGACTGACTGATTGATTGTATTTTTTTTTTTTTGTACGAATAATAATAGATCCTTGGTCCAACCTTCGCGCTCCGTCGTTTGCGTTTTCACCTACTAGCGAGCATTCGGATCTTGATTTTGAGAGCGATGGTGAGCGAGAGCGGGACGGGGATGATGAACTTGAGGGCGGGGGCGAGGGCGAAGCCGAAGCCGGCCAGTGCTAGCAAAGGGACGGATTAGAATAGCAGCAGGAACGCCGGGTATGAAGGAAGAGGGGGGGAGCGGGAGAGAAGAGAACAGGCAATCAAGATAGATCTTGATAGACACAGAAGGGCGCTTTCGCAGTTATGATGGTGATTTCGATTTCAGGTTTGGACTATTTATGTTACAGTAGATCGTGCTTTTAGGAAAGGACTAAGTACATGTATTGTATATTTATGCTTGGATGTAGTGGGCCTGTGAGGGGAAGGGTGGGGAAGGGTGAATCGAGCGGTACATGTATAAAGGAGCTCGAGCTTGACCGGTACATACGTACTAATTTTGACGAGTAGAGTAATCGTGTATGAATATCTTGGATCAGACTGGGTTATTGCAGATTCGTCCGCTTCCTGAACTTTAGTTCCCATTATTGGCCAACGTTGTCTAAGAGCAACTGGATCCTTGCTGAATCCACTAGTAAACTTTGATATTTAAATCGTTTCACAAGTCGAATTAAGATCTTCCCGCAATACTTCAAGGCGTCAATCCTAAATTCACTCACGTTCACGCTGCACACCATTTGAAGCCGGCTCGGCCCAGCTTCCCGGCTCGATCTCGGCTGAACGCCGAGCATTCTTACAAGTATATGACACATTCGGCAAGTAAGCATTGATGATACAAGTACAAAATACAGTACGCAGCGTAGTACTATTTCCTTGTTATAAACCTGGCTGCATACTGTACGGCAGTGGGGTGTATCCAAAACTCCTTAATCCATGTCATCAGGAAGAACCTGTCGGATCAGCTCCGCGTGCGCTTCTGAACGAGGCTTGATTGTACATTTGAATGGAGCCGGTTGGCTGCATTACAGCACAACAGGAAAAATGCGTCCGATTGGGATTGAGAGGACACGGCAAAGCAAAGAAACACAAAGAACGTAATCAAAGTCAGTGATCAAGTCGTCACAGGTGCAAAGCTGGACTGTTCAGTACATACTTGAACAGACCGAGATTGCTATACTCTACTTTAGGCTGAATAGGCTTGTTACTGTCTTCATCGATGGCCGGGGTAACGTTGAATAAATGAAGAATAGAGGCTATCCCCGTCCAGAACGTGGAAATGGCGAGGTGTTTCCCTGGACAAGCTCTATGATTTACTCTGTCAGGACACGAATAGATTTAAGCAAGTACAAGTACAAACCGTCTGCCGAATCCGAAAGTTACTACAAGGGGATCGCGCATATCAGGATTGAGCTTCCATTCTCCAGTGATTCCTTGGTCATCGGAAATTTTGAGAAGCCATCGCTTGGGTTCAAAGGTATCTGCGTCGGAACCGTATACGTTGGGATCGTGGAGCATTGCCCTTCAAGCCCCAGAGTCAAGTTCCGTAGCTCGAAGTTGCCCAAGCGGGAAATAGAGAATCACATACCACATATTGGGCAGCACCGTAGAATTCTTAGGTATATGATATCCTTTGTAGGTATCATCTGCATCAACTCGATGAGCAACGCCTATAGGGTGGTAAATTACTTATGAATGGGCGAGTTTTTCACTGAATAGAGAGGACTTGCCCAACGTTCCCACAGGCTGCCATCTAAACATGCAAGTGGTCACTCCACCTGGTCTTCACAACAAGGTAGTGGTAAAGCGGCACTTACCTAAAGCACTCATACATGACGGCGGTCACATACGGTAGCAATTCTCTATCTATATGTTCCGGCAACCTTTCTCTTCCAACGACACGGTCCAACTCAGCCTGAGCCTCACGCTGGACATGCGGGAAGCACAAGATAGTGAGCATAAATGTTTCAAGAGCAATAGTCCCGCTATCTGCTCCACCTTTTCAATTTGACGTTAATTTGAGCTTGACCTCTGTTATAAAAAAAATTCAGTACCTTCGTACATCGTGCCTGCGGTTTCCATGATGATTTCTTCTTCCTTCGACAGATAATCTGGTCGAGGATCTGGGTCACTTACGTCCTTCAAACACCGCAGACTGAAACAGTCATCAGCTGTACCATTAATCTGAAATGAAAGTTGACTGCATCCACTATATTTTACAGGGCATCACAGTGCCTACCATAGCATTTTTAGTCCTCAAAAATGGTGGTTTGATTGTTGCTGAAAAAATTCCATTCCAAGCTTTTGCTTTTCGCTTGAAAGATGCCCCAGGAAACCAGGAAGGGACATACTTTAACATAGGGATGACGTTCTGTTGTGATTATCTTTAATCCAATCTGCACCAAATGGAATGAACCAAAATTCCAGGCTTACGACAAGAAACTTGGTAGGGAGAACGGCTTCATTCACAACCAAATTCATCTTTTCAATTGCTTTGATATTGGGATCATCTTGGGACTGGACACGTATACCATAGGCCACACCTAAGATAATCGATCCCACCATACTATTGAGAGAGTTAGTCAGAGGGAGAAAAAACATCTATTTAACCTACTGTCGTATTTGGTCCTTCCAATCCTGCGGAGAATGTAGAAGACTGTTCAAAAAGATGCCAAGTGCCTTTTTTCCATGTAAGCGGTGCAATGATTCAGAGCGAACTGGATGGAATTCTAGAATGGAAATTATTTGATACTTCCTTCCAAAAACAGATGTAGAAAATCTTCAACCTTGATGAAACAATTTCCTGTGAGAGTTCCAATCTTCTCCGTAGGGCATAAGGACGAAATCTCGGTTCCAGCTAATTGCAAACTTGAGACAGTTTTCTAGGCTGGAGGACAAAGAGAGCACGTACCCCATACTAGTAATTATGATCAGCCGCTTTGGCATAAATAGGTCGGTGCCAGTGTGAATATGCTACTCACAGCTCATGCATGGCAAAGGGAGGCCTATTAGTAGTTACTTTCTTAGGTTGACAGTGTAGAGTGAGTATTAAACATGCCACGGACCTGCTTGAATATATACTCGACCGCTTGTCCAGTAAATCATTCGCTGCCTCGTAGGTATTCAAGATGATATACGATGATCCTGCAACATCGAGGTGGAGGATGTCCGTTTCTAAAGCATGTGGCAACTTCAAGTCAATAATCAAAAAAGCATCTAAGCACAACTTGAACAATCACGGACGAAACTCTTTGGCCCATTGCGAGAAAGTAATCCATGGGAATATAGTCGGCATATCCTGCAAATTTTGGCCAAAATTGGGATTGAAATCCAGCAGAAAAGTAAGAAAGAAAATAGGCATACAAGAAGGTTCCCAATAATTGGGAGCTTTCTGGGGCCCGGAGGAAGTAGAGGTTTCGATGAGCATTGGTGCCAAATCAAGGATACCAGAGCAAGAGTAAAAGCAGCAGCAATGAGTGTAGAACCCAGCATTGCTATACAAATATAAGACCGAATGAGAGGGCAAAGTGTGGGTCAGGCGAATATATACTAGTCCTCCATCAAATCCCAATTCCTGAGTCTCTTGCGTACGGTATTAGGTTCTGTCATTCGTGCCATTGAGAGTCACTTGCGTCGAACCAAAACCAGGAAGTTGAATCAGTTTGTTACCTCGATGTGCCGGCGCGTGAAGCAATCAGCGATCGCTTCGGAAGTTCAGGCTATCTATAGGTCTTAAGCTACGATGTTTGAGTGGAAAGAGAGTAGGGAGTGGTAGCGCTGGTCAGGCTCAAAGCTCCATTGCCTCAGAACCCTGAACCAGCTCTCATCTGGGATAGTTTGGGGAACCTATTTTACTGAGTAGATTAGTGCTCGGAGTAAGTTTCATTCGACGAATTTAGTTAGCGCTATTATGGCATTGTTTTTGAAAAATGCACCTTAGTGATTGTGTTTACCTACCAACAAACTACTAATCCGTTGCTCCATCGATAACAGGACAACTTTACAGAAACGCATGAGTAGCTAGAAGAGATGGCCGGCATCGCGGCACGCAGACCTCACCTCGAGCAAGTGATACATTGGTTGCATACAGGCAAAACGATGCTCAGGAATCTAATCAAAACAGAACCCAAATCATGCTCATATGCAAGCGTTGAGAATAGTGAGGTGAGATTTTCTAGATCCGTAAGGAAGGAGTAGAGAATAGTAATTGGACATGGGTATGTGTAGCAATATCAGTAATGACTGATATTCATTCCGTAAGTATCGGATGTTTTTCCTGTATTCTCCTCTTAATGCCCATGGCCGTGATATCTACGTGTACGAAATGTGTATAATGTTCTGCCTAGGGATCCGCACCGTAACCGTATACGGTTACGGCCGTAAAAATTACGGTCACCTACGGTATACGGATGTACCGTAACCGTAACCGTAAAGCTCACCAAAATATCTCTTACGGTACGGTACGGTCACTTTACGGTCACTTTACGGTATATACGACCGTAAAAATTTTGCTACAAACAATTAAATCAATTAATTACATTTGTCTGCCTCTATTGCAGCTGCTAAGATATCCTCCAGCCCCTTACACTTCAGTCTGAGCCGCTGCTTATATAGCATAAGTACCCGAATGGTCTCTGGCTTCAAGCGAGCTCGGCGGAGTGAGATTGTATCCCGAGCTCCTGAAAAAATACGTTCAACGGCAACCGCTGAGCCTGGATTCATTGTCAGATAGCAGCGACTACCAAAAAGTTGGAATTAAAACTAACCTGGAATTGCCATGAAGTCTCGTGCCATCTGATACAAGCGAGGAGACTCATCCTTTCTGGCATACCACCACTGAACAGGATCTGTCTGAGATGATGAGGTGATGTCACCGACACTGATGCGCCGATCCTAGTGCGCAGCTACTTACTCATCATTCCCGGTACTTACACTTCCGTATTACTGTACATATTATTCATCCTCTAGTTCGTAGTACTAAGTAAAGTATCCCAGATACTTTGTATTCAGGTATAAAAGCACTCAAGCAGAAAGGCTAATAACGCAACATTTACGGGCCGTATACAACCGTATACGGCCGTAAGCCGTAAGTTTGTTACAGTAAACCGTAACCGTAAACCTCAACCTCAAAGGTTATACCGTGGTACCGTATTGGCCGTAACCGTAAACCGTATTTTACGGTTACGGTGCGGATCCCTAGTTCTGCCATCCATCTTTTTAGTCCATGTTGTCAGGGAGAATCTGACGGAGGAGTTCGGCATGCTTCCCCGAGCGAGGTCTGACTGTACAGTTGGATGGGGCTGGTTGCCTGCATGTAACGGCGTGAACAGCTGCTAGCAAAGGAACGGACCAGAATAGCAGCAGGAGCGCGGGGTATGAAGGGGGGGCGGGAGAGAAAAGAACAGGCAATCAAGATAGATCTTGATAGACACAGAAGAGCGCTTTGCATTTATGATGGTGATTGCGATTTCAGGTTTGAACTATTTATGCTACAGTAAATTGTGCTGTTATGAAAGGATTGGGTACAGATATTGTATATTTATGCTTGGATGTAGTAGGCCTTTGAGGGGAAAACTGAATCGGGCGGTACATGTATATCAATGGAGATTGACCAGTTCATACGTACTAACTTTGACGAGTAGAGTAACGGTGTATGAATATCTTGGTGAATTATACAAGTTGCGTCAGACTTGATTATTGCAGATTCGTCCGCCTCTTGAACTCCAGTTCTCCTTATCTCTCATGGCCTTGGTCAACATCCTCTAAAAGCCAGCAAAAATCCACTTGTAAACATTGATATTCAAATCGTTTCACAAGTTAAATCAAGATCTTCCTGTAACACTCGAAGGTGTCAATCCTAAATTCAGCTGACGCTGCACCCTCGGCACTATCCGAGCGAAGTTTAGCTGCTCGGCTTGATGCCATGGCAATCAAGCCGCCCCCAATTGTGCCACAGCCGCTGAACGCCGAGCTTTCTTATCGCATTCGGCAAGTAAACTGCAACTCTCAATGATACAAAGTACACAACGTAACACTAATGAACTTGGTTGCATGCTTTACGGCAGTGGGGTATATCTCCGTCCTTTTCTCCAGCCTACAAAACTCTTTAATCCATGTCATTAGGAAGAGCCTGTCGGATCAGGTCCGCGTGAACTTCTGAACGAGGCTTGATTGTACATTTGAATGGAGTCGGTTGGCTGCATTACAGCACAACAGAAATTGCGTCCGATTGGGGTTGAGAGGAACAGGCAAAGCAAAGAAACACAAAGAGCGTGATCAAAGTCAGTGATCAAGTCATCGCAGGTGCAAAGCTGGACTGTTCAGTACATACTTGAACAGACCGAGATTGCTATACTCTATTTTAGGCTGAATAGGCTTGTTACTGTCTTCATCGACGGCCGAGGTAACATTGAATAAATGAAGAATAGAGGCTATCCCCGTCCAGAATGTGGAAATGGCGAGGTGTTTCCCTGGACAAGCTCTATGATTTACTCTGTCAGGACACGAATAGATTTAAGCAAGTACAAGTACAAACCGTCTGCCGAATCCGAAAGTTACTACAAGGGGATCGCGCATATCAGGATTGAGCTTCCATTCTCCAGTGATTCCTTGGTCATCGGAAATTTTGAGAAGCCATCGCTTGGGTTCAAAGGTATCTGTGTCGGAACCGTATACGTTGGGATCGTGGAGCATTGCCCTTCAAGCCCCAGAGTCAAGTTCCGTAGCTCGAAGTTGCCCAAGCGGGAAATAGAGAATCACATACCACACGTTGGGGAGCACCGTAGAATTCTTGGGTATATGATATCCTTTGTAGGTATCATCTGTGTCCACCCGATGAGCAACGCCTATAGGTTGGTAAATTACATATGAATGGGCGAATTTTCCACTGAATAGAAAGGACTTGCTCAATGCTCCTACGGGCTGCCATCTAACATGCAAGTGGTCACTCCACCTGGTCTTCACAACAAGGTAGTGGTAAAGCGGCACTTACCTAAAGCACTCATACATGATGGCGGTCACATATGGTAGCAATTCTCTGTCCGCATGTTCCGGCAACCTTTCTCTTCCAACGACGCGGTCCAACTCAGCCTGAGCCTCACGCTGGACATGCGGGAAGCACAAGATTGCAAGCATGAATGTTTCAAGAGTGATAGTCCCCGTGTCTGCTCCGCCTTTCCGAATAAATGCGCCAGTAGAACATTGCACTTAAATTTTGCACATAAAGGAGAAATGGAACATTCAATTTACCTTCAAACATAGTCCCTGCAGTTTCCATGATGATTTCTTCTTCTTTCGAAAGATAATCTGGTCGAGGATCTGGGTTGCTTACGTCCTTCAAACACCGCAGACTGAAACAGTCTTCAGCTATACCATCAATCTGAAATGAAAGTTGACTGCGTCCAGTTTCTTCTACAGGGCATCACAGAGCCTAGTACCTACCATAGCATTTTTAGTCCTCAAAAATGGTGGTTTGATTGTTGCTGAAAAAATTCCATTCCAAGCTTTTGCTTTTCGCTTGAAAGATGCCCCAGGAAACCAGGAAGGGACATACTTTAACATAGGGATGACATTCTGTTGTGATTATATTTATTCCAATCTGCACCAAATGGAGTGAACCAAAATTCCGGACTTACAACAAGAAACTTGGTGGGGAGAACAGCTTCATTCACAACCAAATTCATCTTTTCAATTGCTTTGATATTGGGATCATCTTGGGACTGGACACGTATACCATAGACCACACCTAAGATAATCGATCCCACCATACTATTGAGAGAGTTAGTCAGAGGGAGAAGAAACATCTGTTTAGCCTACTGTCGTATTTGGTCCTTCCAATCCTGCGGAGAATGTAGAAGACTGTTCAAAAAGATGCCAAGTGCCTTTTTTCCATGTAAGCGGTGCAATGATTCAGAGCGAACTGGACGGAATTCTAGAATGAAGATTACTTGATACTTCCTTCCAAAAACGGATGTAGAAAATCTTCAACCTTGATGAATCAATTTCCTATGAGAGTTCCAATCTTCTCCATAGGGCATGAGAGCAAAATCTCGGTTCCAACTAATTGCAAACTTGGGACAGGTTCCTCTGAAGGACAAAGAAAGCACTTACCCCATACTAGTAATCGTGATCAGCCACAGCCACATTAGCATAAAGACTCGTAGGTAGGTGCCAAGTGAGGATATACTACTCACAGTTCATGCATTGCAAAGAGAGGCCTACCAGTTTACCTTCTTAGGTTGACACAGTAGATTGAGTATTGAACATACCACGGACCTACTCGAATAGATACTCGACCGCTTGTCCAGTAAATCATTCGCTCCCTCGTAGGTATTTAAGATGATATATGATGACCCCGCCACATTGAGGTGGAGAATATCTGTTTCTAATGCATGTGGCAACTTGTCAATAATCAATAAAAATCCAAGGCAAAACAACAGTCACGGACGAAACTCTTTGGCCCATTGCGAGAAAGTAATCCATGGGAACATAGCCGGCATATCCTGCAACGTTTGGCCAAAATTGGGAATGACATCCGGCAGAAGATTAAAACAGAAAATAGGCATACAAGAAGGTTCCCAAGAATTGGAAGTTTTCTGGGTCCCGGGGGCAGGGGTGGTTTCGACGAGCGTTGGCGCCAAATTGAGGATACCAGAGTAAGAATAAAAGCAGCAGCAATGAGCGTAAGGCCTAGCATTCCTATGCAGGTATGAGACCGAATAAGAGGGGCATGGCAAAGCATGGGTCAAGTAAATATATAGCAGAGACTCCACCAAATTCATTTCCTTGAATTCCTTTCAAATCGCAGGTCTGTCATTCATTGCGCCAAACCAAAAACCAGGAAGTTGAATCAGATTGTTACCTCAGGTGCTGGCACTTGCAGCAAATGAATGACATCGGTAAACGATGAAACAATTGGAAATCTTCGGCCCGGGATCTCTCCTGCATGAATTGTGCCGAGCCAAGTCCGCCGTGTGGAAAACGAGTAGGGAGCGGTAGGGTGGTCAGGCCCTTGTTCTATTTTCCCTAAACCCTGAACCAGCTCTTACCGGGGATAGCTTGAGGAACCCATTGTGCCATAGATTAGCGCTCGGGATATGCCCCATTCCATTACGTATTACATAGAATAGAACCTGAGAGACGCATGAGTAGCTATACGATAACTAGGGATCTAATTGAATGAGAACTTTCAAATCATAATGCTTTGTCTCACACTTCCACACCAGAAACTAAGGGTTGGCCTGACATCCAGACCAGCGCTTATGATGAACTGAACCTGACCATGTGTCATGCATCATATAGATGAACTTGCATTCAAATAGTATAGTATGTTCTTCTGGACATTCATCTTTTTAATCCATGTTGTCAGGGAGAACCTGTCGGATGAGTGCCACATGCTTCTCCGAGGGAGTTCTTATTGTACAATTGAATGGGGCTGGCTGACTGGATGTACAACACCATGCCAGCTGAGGCAGGGAATTGCATCAAGTTTGGAAAAGCAGACACAAGGGTCATAGTCCAAGTCAGCAAGAACACCAAGTGGAAGTAGTACATACTTGAATACTCCAACATTAGTATACTCAGTAGGTTTGGCCCTATCTTTATCAATGGCTGGAGTGACATTGTACATGCGAAGAACAGAAGCCAAAGTTGTCCAGAGTGTAAATAGGACCATGTGCTTTCCTGGACAAACTCTATGCAGAACATTGGGCATACATTTCAGAAGGCTGGAAGGAATGGACTCAAATTGTTCAAAGGCATACGGTCTACCGAATCCAAGCGATATAGCGGTAGGATCACGCGTATCAGGATTGAGCTTCCATTCTTCAGCATTTCCTTGGTCGTTGTAAACTTTGAGAAGCCATCACTTCGGCTCAAAAATTTCCGTGTCAGGACCGTGTACTTTGTGGTCGTGCAACATTGCCCTTCGCGCCACAAAGCACAGTATAAATATGTGTAGGCTTGAGCCAAGGAAAAAGATCACATACCAAACGTTGGGTTGCACGGTAGAATGCTTAGCAATATGGTATCCCTTATATAAATCTTTATCTTCGACCCGGTGAGGAGCGCCTATATGCGTGATCAGTTATGAGAACAAGCTAAGTTGTTCACCAACTAAGAACGTACCTAGAGCTGTCACAGGCTGCCACCTAACATATAAGTAGTCAGTCCAAATAGAGCTTACAGCCGGATACCCAGAGACACTACCTTAGGCCCTCATACATGACAGCAGTCACATACGGCAGCCATTCTCTATCGTCATGCTTTGGCAGCCTTTCTGTTCCAACGACGTGATCCAGCTCAGCTTGCGCTTCACGCTGAACATGCGGAAAACACAAGATTGCAAGCGCATGAACGTTTCAAGAGTGATAGTCTCCGTGTCTGCTCCGCCTTTCCGAATAAATGCGCCAGTAGAACATTGCACTTAAATTTTGCACATGAAGGAGAAATGGAACATTCAATATACCTTCAAACATGATCCCAGCTGTTTTCATGGTGATTTCTTCTTCCTTCGAAAGATAATCTGGTCGAGGATCTGGGTCGGCCACGTTCCTCAAACACTGCAAATAGAAGCAGTCTTCGGCTGTACCATCTATCTTGGATGAAGAGTGCTTGGTTTTCATTTGACAAAGTAGTTGAACGCCTACCGTAGCTTTTTTGGTCCTCATAAATGGTGATTTGTTTGTTGCTGAGAAAATATCGTTCCAGGCTTTGGCTTTTTGCTTGAACGAAGCTCCAGCGAACCAGGAAGGGATATACCGTAGCATAGGAATAACGTTCTGCGGTCATACCCAACCTCACAGTCAAGTGCATGATCAAGAAAAACCTCATGACCACAACAAGAAAGCTGGTTGGAAGTGTGACTTCATCGAAGACCGCCATTAACTTTTCGACCGCTTTGATATGAGGATCATCTTGGGACTCAGCGCGAATGCCATAGGCTACACCTAAGATGACAGATTCTAACAGACTTCATAGCAAGCTATTAGAATCTTTAAGAGAAGGAGAGCCACCGCGACTTTTACTCACTGTCGAATTTGGACCTTCTAATCATGCGGAGAATCTAGAAGGTTGTTCAAAAAGACGGCAAGCGCCCTTGTTCCATAAAAACGGTGTAGGGATTCAGAGCGGATTGGATGAAATTCTAAGGAGAAGGCGTTACCAAAAGAAGCTTCAATTATAGAGCATACTTGACTCGGAGAAGGCTTACCTTTATGAAAGAGTTTGCGGCGAGTATTCCAATCCTCCTTATACGGCATGAAGAAGAGATTGCGAGTCCAACTGGTGAATAGAATCATGACTAGTTTCTCCTTTCTGACAAAAAGTGCGCGTTTACCCTATACTGAATGCCATAATACCGGACATCTTAGCACGAAGTGTGGAAGGAGGAGGATGTGCAGCTCACAGTTCAAGTATTATCATGAGGCCTATTAATTTACTCTATGAGGTCGCTTGGATAGAATTATGGCAACAAACCTGCCCGGATAGATACTCGACCGCTTGTCCAGTAGATCCTTTGCAACTTCATATGTACGCAAAATTATACATGACGTTCCTGCAACTTCGACATGCATGTCCAATTCTAATGCAACCAACCATCTCAGGAAATAGAGAATATGAAAGGAAGATTTACGGACGAAGCCGTGTGGCCTATTTCAAGAATGTGTGCCATGGGAATAAAGACGGTATATCCTACAGAAGCGTTGAGATGAAGAAGCGAAATTGGCATCAAACAGAAAAGGAAAACAATATAGACGTACAAGAATGTTCCCAATAATTGGGAGTTTTCTGGGACCCGGAGGAAGCGAATGTCTTTACGAGCGCCAGATTAACGATACATTCCATTCGGTTCTGAAGCTCACCCACTTCAGTTAGTGATGAATAGTCCGAGAAGTTTCTTTCCTGGACGTTAAGGTACAGTGGTCAACGCATCCATGTTCTGGTTCTATTCTTCTTCGGCCAGCACCACGCGGAGCAGACAAGGCTTATGCGGAGCAAGGCGCGAAAGAGGGTTAGCGCCCTAGCCAATACCATGCGGAGCAAAGAGCGAAAGTAGGTTGTGCACTTTGAATTGGCACTGCTATGACGTTCGAGCTTTCAAGCTAGAGTTTCAAGAATCCTGGACGTCGAAATGCGGTTTGAAAAGAGCAAGAATTTTCTACATTCAGGAGGCATCTTAACCTATTATAAATTCGATGAGTAACGAAAATATGCATTAACGAGGCTTACACTAGCAGAGAAGCTCTAGTAAAATAGGGAATCAGAATGGGTGGAACCTGCACTAGGTTCCATCTTGAGCTGCGGGCTAGTTGAACCCAAAAATAGGGATGGAAAGAAGCTCACCGGAGACACCCGGCTGCTCGGATTTCTACGTTCAGAGTCAGCTCATGTATATCTGGAAGTCGCCATGCCAGCGTGTGGCAATCAACGGGAGAGCCCCATTCATACTGGAAGTACAGCGGCCCTGGAAGAAAACAACGAGATTAGGCTTGAACTTGACTGCCGCTTGTGTCTACAAAATTCCGGAAGAGAGAATTAATGGGAGGAAAACATGGCAGGAGGTCCTATGACACAATGATAACCTTGCTAAGAAGATTGGCTCAGGGAGGTCGCAATTTGAGTCGGTATACGCGCTGGTACAGAGTTCTACGGGTGTTTACGGGTACTTTTTCGTGGTGTGGAGTCTTATATGCTTTATGTTGAACTTCTTTAGCCTTTGAAGGACGGTTGGCACACAGACGCTATCATAGCATCAAGGCGTCTTGTGCGTAACACATTCGTCGGATAGAGGCTACCATGTGTGTTCTAAACGAAAGAAGAAATGAACGTGACATGCACGGCCCACGGCCCATGGTCCGTGCGCAACTACCGATGCCCTTATAAACCGCCGCTCAACATCTGCATTCCTTACCACTCTGGCCTTTTGGCTTAGATCAAGTGTAGTATCTGTTCTTAATAGTTTAACCACTATTACGAGGGCACCGCCCTCCGTATCTGGTTATCAAATTTTTGCCGCCCCTGCTCCTTCGTGCTCTGCTTGCAACACGGGGGACGTGATGACCGTGCTATTGCAGTACAGGCTTGTGTCGTCGGGGGATTCCGCTTTTCCGGAATCTTTTTCTTTCTCTTTTTGCTTGCATTATTGAGCGAAGTTGTCTGTTGACCATTAGCTGATGCAATCAATGGGAATCAAAGAAGGGAGTTCCGGGAATTTTTGGTATCTTTTGTCTTCGGACAAATGAGATAGATCCGTTGAAATGTACGCGGGATAATGTTAGGGCTGGCTTGTATTAGTAGAAAGGTAGGAAGCAAAGAAGGTTTATAATTAATTAAGGGGTACAATTCATTCAAAATATATGCTGAATTCAAATCCATCGAAGACCGTCTTTCAGAAGTACTTCTGCAGTATCGTTTACCTCGTTTTACAAGAAGGTCTGGGTGCGTAAAATCACTAACGCCGCGCTCATGGTCCAAAATCTAACCTGTTAATGACAGTTATATAGGAGGGGAATGCTGCCGTTCAGAGCACCCTCAATTGTGAAGCGACCAAAACACGAGTTCTTACCATAGGCCTTTATCTTTAGTTAATCAGTTAATTTCGTGACTGTTGCATAGCCTCCGTCCTCTTCGGTTCGTGGCTTTCATTTTTCTAAATAATCTCGCTTTACGACGGCCGAAAGGCAACTCAGAGATGAAGAAATTCATATATCTGTCGTGTGAAGGATCCGAATTAGCGACACGAGATACGCTTCTTCCTTCACAAATGTTTTCCACCGATTTGTTTCTTTAACTCTGGGCTTTCAGAAACGTAAGCTGTAATAGAAAAGGTTTTAGTAATGTCGAGAGGTGGTACCACAATTGAAACTAGCCTACCTTTTGTCATCAGCACCGTCGGTTTTCTCTATCTTGTCCATAATGCTTGCTTATGAGGATTAGACGCCCCTCCGGCGTCTAGTGAATCCGAATATAGCAACTGTGGTACCGCCGGCATGAAGCTACTCACGTGTTTCGACTCCCGTTGAGCCCGTTCCTCCGTCCCGTGCGCAATGTCTCTATCTTCTACAAGGGGCCACCAATCAAAGGCTTTACTTCATTTCTTTTTTCGGTCTGTCGGAACCCCATTCTTCCTCCCTATTATTCTGGATAGTCCTCGTGAGAGATACTGTTGATGGTTCCGAGTCGAAATTTCGTACCGGGATGAAGTTGGATGTATAGGGTCATCGAACAAGTCCCTGTCAGATGACGGATTTTCATACCTACTCTTCTCCATCGTGTTTTGTTCTGGTGCCTGAAGGAGATTGAAGGACATTCATCACTTGACACCGTAGTATGGTCAATGTCAGGCGCGTCAGGTTCGAACTCTTTCGAGACGTACATAATAGTGCTTGTTTGTTCCGATTTACAGTATTATGAGGTGGATGGAACTAGAAACCAACGTATAAAAGGCATCATGACCCGGTATCAGTTGCAATATTGTCTCTTCGGATGCACTGTCTCAAATCTCTTTACATCCTTTCAGCCTACGTGCTGTACGCGTCCGCAACGACTGCTCCGACGTTGAGTCAGCTTGACCAACAGCGATTTCAAGATCGACTATGGCAAACCAATCTCAGAGGACCGCGATGGAGTAGGTTGCTCCGCGTTATCTGTTCTTCAACATACTTATGAGCATCGGCAGCTGGGAACGATAATCAAAACACTCTAACCAATTTAGTCTCCCAATCCATGCAGTTTGCCGGGCTCCAAGTCCAGCTACTCAATTACACCATAGACAGGTAGTCTCTAATCTCCTCTCTCCCTGCCCGAAAACATTCGCTGAATGCTAAATTAGATGGGATCCCCAATGGTGGTCTTTGTCTCTTAATCTCAAGAACGGGACTCAGCTCGGCCTACCTACCACCGGCTATTGGCCATATAGTGGTGACAGTGGCGTTGCCGGTGTAACCGCACCAATTCACGACGCTGGCAGCTTTGCCGTCAATGATGTGACCGAAAAGGCAGTGACCTCGAGCTTAAATTTAAAGAATATCCCTCCAAGTGGAGCCGTCCTGTTCTTCGATAATCCTAGCCCCACACACAATTACTCGTTACCGGAGTACGAGCTTCTAGGGTACGTCGCCTTTTTCTTTTTCGAAGATATACTAACCTACCTTCTCAGAACCTCCCGAGACATTGATGCTCAAACCGAAATACCAGAGGTATCTCTCTTCGGCTCAAGTTTCCCGCCCTGCAAAAATTAACCATGTCGTTCGCAGATCGGTAATCTCACTAACCCCCACTGGCAGTCAGCCAAAACGTTAGATTTCACTTCACTGAAGGCGTCGGGCGTCCACGCCGTCATTGCATCTTGGGTCAACACGTCCGATGATGACGCGGCCCTGCAGTTTTTGCCGAACGATGGTGCGCCAGGGAATGGATCGGTTCACTATGATGTACCCAGCCTTTACGTTGGAAATTCGACGGGCGAGCTTATACGGGAGCTAGTTGCCAACGGACAGGTGAATAACGCAACTGTTGTGCTCAATGCTCCAAGCTACCAGGTCACCACGAGCACTGTGATTGGTCACTTGAAGGGAACGTCTGGTACGAACGACACGATTATTGTTTATACGCACAGTGAGTGTTAACTTCTCAATGCTTTACGGATGTTTCTCATACGTGCGACTAGGTGATGGTCCCTCTATCATTGAGGAGAACGGTGAGGAAAATTTTCCGATTTCGGAGGTGTCTCGCTAAATCGCTCCCAGGCCCCATTCTTTTGCTCACTATGGCTGAAATATTGGCTCGACAGCCACCTCACATTAATGTCGAGTGAGTACTAAGCTCTATTACCGTACTATCTCGCTTGGGAACTTAACTATTCCTCCCTGGATGAACCAGTTTCGTCATCACCACGGGTAAGGAATAGTACCATTGGAGTGATTTATCTTACACAGACGATTATTCGCACCTACAGGTCATATGTCGGGTGGTCATCTTAACGAATCGAATTGGATGGCTTCGAGACCCGACCTCCTCGCAAATGCCAAAGCCGCGGTTGTTTGCGAACATTTCGGTGCAATCGAGTGGAAGGATGATTATAGCACTGGTGTGCCGGTTTATCAAGCCACGGGAAGGCTCGAGCCGATGTGGACTATGGCGTAAGTACATCTGCTATCAGCTTCTTCGGTTGATTTGATGAACTTATGTTTTTCTTTTCCTTTTAACAGAAATGATTCTTCGGCTAGCAATTTGTTGCATGAACTTTATATTAACGCCTTTAACGGCACCTCTGATGATCTGAGGATGGCTATGGTTTCGCCTCAGGTAGTCGACGGTAAAAAGGCGATGTGGTACGTTATCCCCTGAACTTCTTTCCTTTTCTGATACCTTCGCTCACTGTTTTTTAATCTCAATTAGGTATGGTGCAGGAGGAAGCAGCGTTCTCGGATACTCCAATATACCTACTATTGGGTACGTATACTTGCCCCTTTTCCTCTCGTAAGACAATGTTTTCTAAAAATATATCCACGGACAGTATTATCCCTCAGCCCGACTATCTTTGGGCACAGATGGTCGACGGAGGGTGGAGTCGTTTGGACATTGCTGAAGCCATCGAACAGATTAATGTGATTTTGCAACTTGTGACGAGTTTAGATGATGCGTTTACTTCTGGACAACTTTGAACTATTATTGACTGTATGCACTATTGCAACTCTGTATTTGTATCGTTACTTTCGGAACATTGGGTTTTCATTTACAATGGACATTAGTGTTACAATCTATGGATTATTACTTGTTTCGTTCCGGTGGTGGCTTCTTGAGCTTGTCTCCTATCTATAGCCAAGTTCAAGGCAATCAAATTCCTCGATCCCATACGAGACTTCGGCCGTGATAGGCTAATATTGTCTTGCACAGTGATACCAGTAGATTCTTAAATTGTACTTAAAGGGGTTTCCACCATGTCGGCGCCACTAATGAGCTTAGGAGGTCGTAGAGAGGATGTTGAGAGGATTTCTAAGCCCAGCCGGCCGGAAGTAGGTTGTTCAGCGCTCGTACATAGACGGAGGCCTGTAGCCGTCCGGTTGAGCACTGAGCGAATCGTCATTGGTGTGCCAACCTTCGTCTTGAGAAACATGATCCTGCTTGGCTTCATGCACTCCGGCCATTTTGAATCTCAATCTCATTGAAACCCCTGGCTGTTGAGAGGAAAATTACAACGAATTGGCGATGAAAAAAACTCAACCAATTAAGGAAGATCTTTTTCGACAACAGGGCATGTTTGGGCGTTCAGAGTATGCGAGCTGCCCTCTTAGGCAGGTCGCAGTCATCGTCATCATCTTGGCTTGGATTTTGATTGGACCTTGACAGGCAAAGCGATATTTCACCTGAGCCTGTTTAACCTCTATGAAAATTTCAGGCTCTGGGGTTTTGAAGAATGAAATGATCATGCCTAATAAGTAGCTATCCCTTAGCTATTTCTTCCGACACCGTGGTCAGTGGTTATTTTTCTTTTGAGATTGAAAACAACTTTGAAAAATGATTGTTAACGGCCCGTTTCTATTTTCTGCCATTTTGAAGGTTCTCGTCAAAACCATCGAACTCAAAACACTTTCAAGATTCTCAAAGGCAGTTGGGGTCGCCTCCTGGTTTCGGCGGTGCCAAGACAATCCACTGCAGTGCTACCTGGCAGAGTACGCAGGTAGTCAACCATCCCGGATGAGGTTGATAACCTCTAAGGTCTGTTTGAGGAATATTGATATCGATATCAGTTTATGCCAATGATAAGTGGACCGTCACAAAGTTTTTCTACAATGACCATGTTATCTGGAAGCGAGAACAGTCATTCTCCACCATAAAGCTGGCAGTTTGAAAGTTGTCCTACACCGCAAATTAGAACGCACTTAAGAGGTCAACTCTCAGTTATGTGCACTCCACTTCACCAATGACGTAGTTCTGGTTAGCACTGACCCAAGTTCAGTCACTTCCGGAATACTTATCTGCCTTCAATTCATGAGCTCAAGGGAAAAGTGTAAACAAAGAGTTACGGGTGGCAGGAGGAATGTCTAGTTCTCCACTCTGATTGCGAAGCCTAGCTCAGCGGCATGAAGATTTCAATTAGATTTAACTTGAGAAAATTGCTCCAGCTTCTAGCTCACTCCTTCTAGAGTAGCGTCTCTACAAGCTACCTGTAACCTTAGAGTCTTTCTTCCTGATCTCAAGCTAAATTAGTTTTCATTCTTTGTCAGCCTCGGCGTCAGCATTCCGACGAGTTTCCAGCAACGTACAATGGGGCTGCGAGCACGAGGAACAGAACACATTGAGACGCAACGAGCTGCCTGTGCATCGCAAGGTTGTGAAGAGAAATGAACAAACTTGCCGGCGTTTCCTGGCCGTGACTGCCGACCCTACTTTCTCACACTCATGACCTTCGCCATAACAGCGCCGTAACGCCTCGTCACTGTCGCGGCGGACAGGAGGAATATGCGATCTCAAAATTTTCGAAGAGAACAAAAGCAATTAGGCCTGTTTTGCTTATTCATAATCTTAGCTCCGCTCACCAGAAGCTGTTGGACTGTCTCCATGTTCAACAGTATACCCATGAGAGACAGATGGAACGAGCTCTGGACCAAAAATGGCCCCAATTTAAGATGAATTTAAGATGAGTTCCTAGATCGAGCCTCATACACATAGTAATACGACCAGCCGTTTTACGCGCCGCTGTGGTTCCTCTTGTCTCCGACTGGTGAAGTTTTTTTGTTCGAAGAATAATGGGACCGCAGGACTCCGAAAGTAGTTTCATGCAAAAGTGGAAGCTACGCAGGGCCGGATGGAAGTTGAGGATTTAGTTCTAATAACACTCGGATTCTTGGAATATTAGGCCTGACGCGGGTGTGCGCCACAGCATCTTGGCGTTTGACTGCATGAGACTAACTTTATATTTGTGCCAGTCTCAATATAAGTAGACCTCCGGACCTATTTATGTTCAGCCGTTCCAGCTTCCTTAAGAACACCTTCTTCTTAGTCGTGCAGCTGCAGTAAGGACCTCCACATAGCGTAGCAACATGAATCAGGCTGCCGGCTTCGAGGATGTCCCAGAACAACGTGTCCCAGTCGACCTCACTATTCAAGGGACCATTCCTCCATGGCTAACTGGTGTCCTGTATCGAACGGGGCCCGGAACATATCGCGTTCCCTCTCCCGCGGCTCCATCGAAATCGGTCGAGATTCAACATTGGTTTGATGGATTCGGTATGCACCATCGCTTCGAAATTCACGCTGGCGGCCAGCGAGTATCATATCGCTCTCGAAAGTCTTGCGAGGATTTCGAGAAAGAGATTTCCGAAAAGGGGAAGATCCCAGTGGTCTCATTCGGTCAAAAGCGAGACATCTGCGAAACTATTTTTCGCAAATTCTTCACCACATTCGAGCAAATGGCTTGGCCTGACCAGGCTAGCGACTCTCCATCCGCGGTCAATGCTTCAGTTACTTTGACTCCGAATATGCCTGGGTGGGATCATATCATTGAAGGACTGCCTTCCGAGGTGAAGCTCCACGACCACTCGGGGCCGCGGTATCTTGTTGCAAAGACCGATGCAGATTTGCTCCAGCTCATTGATCCTACTTCCCTCGAACCTCTCGCCTCCGGTACTTATAAAAAGCTCGATCCGCGTCTTGACGGTCAATTGAGTGCCGCTCATTCGTGTGAGGACCGGAATGCCAACGAGTTCTACAATTTTACTGTCAAATTTGGAGGTGCCTCTCCCACTTACAAGGTCTTCAAGATCAACGGTGATGGCGTCGTAGACATTCTCGCAGAGATAAAGGATGCCCCTGCATCTTATCTTCATTCCTTTGCTATGACCTCGAAATATGTCGTACTTGCGATATGGCAAGCCCATATCAGCTAGTAAGTTGTTGTCTTCCTTGGCTGATCATATTGATTTCTAGAACTTATACCGTTCGCAGTGCTGGGTTATCCCTTCTCTATTACCAGAATATTGCTCAATCTATTGAAAAATGGAAGCCAGGCGAGGATAGTCTTTTCTATGTAATTGACAAGAAGAATGGCGGAGTAGTAGCCAAGTACAAGGTAAGATCCCTGTCCTTCATTGAGTGCAAGTGAACAATACTTATCTTACAACAATGATCCGGCTGATAGGTACCCCCGTACTTCTGCTTCCACCAACTCAATGCTTACGATGACCCCGAAAACGATGATATCGTGATTGACATGTCAGTCTACGACGACAATTCCATTATCCAACATCTCTACCTCGACCACCTTCGTTCGAGCTCTATCAAAGACTCGGCACTCATAGGACGCGCACGCCGTTTCCGCCTTCCTTCCGTCGCTTTAACCTCTGGTCATAAAACCACTCACGAAGCTCAGGTCGAGTTCACTCTTCCTCTTTCTGATTCCATCGAGCTACCCTCGATCAATCCGAAATATTGTAACCGACCTTACCGCTATGCGTACGGAGTGAACAATTCCTACTCTAACGCTTCTGAGCGTATGTTTGCGGATCGGATTGTCAAACTTGATATGCATAACGGAGAGGCAGGAGATCATAAGTTCTGGGGAATTCCTGATTTCACACCGAGTGAACCTTTATTCGTGCCGCGACCGGGTGGCGAGGCTGAAGACGACGGTGTTCTTTTGAGCATCGTGTTGGATGGGAATCGAGGGACAAGTATGCTGGTGATTTTGGATGCCAAGAGTATGAAGGAATGTGCGAGGGCGGAGATGGAGACTGCGTCTCCGGTTGGCTTCCATGGTGTTTGGTCGCAGAAGAGGAGTTTGAGTGCGCTCTGATGACTTGTACATTCATTGAAATTTGGACTCGGAAATTTGTCCTGATCACCTTTTTATCATGTATAGCTAGCAAGGACATCATTCATAGGATGATGTCTCTCATTTCCCTGAATTAATTGCGTTATAAGGTTAACCGTGGCCCTCTAAGAGAATGATGATAGACAGACTGAACTCTGTTTACGCAATCTACGCTCGAATTTACTCAAACCAGCACTATACTACGCCATTACCTATTTCAGATAGATTTGAATTGCGCCGGCGGGCGAGACAATTCCGTAGACGGACTGGGACAAAAGTCGCCTCACAAACCGAGTCCTATTTTTATGACTTTGAAACTTACTACGCAGAGTATACTGCTTGAAGCTGTTGAGAACAAGAACGTGCTTGGAAAGAAGGAATTAATTAGTTCGAAATTCCTGAGCTTGACATGACTCGGAGGGGATAGAACACATGTATGCGCGTACATAGTAATGTAGTAATTAAACAACGTGACCGTGTTGCACGCGCGTACAACATGTGAGTGCTTGAGCACAATAATCTCATCAGGTCTTAATGTAACAAATCCCTCTCACTAAACGGTCCTATATGAGGCTTTGGCGGTTCGTCGACCAACATCATAGATAGGAAATCGTGCACAATATCTGCAGCAGCGATACCAGTGATGTCCGCTGAGTCGTATGCTGGAGCAACTTCCACGATATCGGCGCCACTACGAAAGAGATGAGAAGAGAAGAAATTGTTTATATGGAGAGGATTGCGTTGGAGGCGGTTCATGCGACGTACATGAAATTCAGGCCTGACAGGCCACGAAGAATACGTTTCACTTCTCGCGTCGTCCATCCTCCTACTTCGGGAGTACCAGCTGATGAGATCAATGCGTAAGGGAAGGGCTCGTAGTTGGAGGGTGCTTCGAGGACTTACTAGCTGGGGCCAGGCCAGGATCTGAATATGAGCGTGATGTGAGTGGACCGTTTCTTTCATAAGAGCAGGTTCACTTACCTACGACATCGATATCCAAGCTGGTAATACGAGCCGGAATTAGCACTTTGATTCAAAAGTATGATATATGTTACTACATGCCTTAAATAAACCGGTTTGTCTCCGATGCGTTGTCTAATCTTTTCGATCACTTTCCTGATCCCATAGTCGTCTATATCATCAGTACTAATAACCTGGAACCCAACGGTATCATCGTGCTCGATATCTCCGATACCCTAAACATCCGTAACAATCTGATAGTCTCATAAATGGGTGACCCAGAACTCACAGTCATCTTGCATCGGATTCCAGCATGGATACTCGTGTTCGTCATTAGGCCTTCCGCAGCGGCGACGGCGAAGAACGATCCGTGGGTGATGCCTTCCTGGACGGTAGTTCCACTGGGAGCCCAGGTATCGAGGTGAGCATCAAAGTGGATCACCTGCATATTCGTCGTGACAACTTCAGAAAACAGATTCTTTCTATCAACTCACGGAAACAGGCCCGTAGACCTTGTTCAATGCTCGTAAGATAGGAAGGACCTGATACATTCATTTGAGCGCTCTCTTGGGAAACAGAACAATGTTTTGAACACACAATGGTATGGTCGCCACCAAGGGTGACAATTCTTGGATGTTCCTTGCCATCGAGAGCAAACGTGCGAGTCTTCTCTTTGTAACTTTCGGAAGTTCCCCCGAAGACGGGACGGGAGAGTAAAGTAGAATAGGCAGCTTCCATTTGATCAATGGCCTTTGCGTTGTCGTAGGCAGTGAGTGGTGCCTGGAGTGGAGGAAGGAAGTGAGTTTCAGTAGTCGACGAGCATATCTCAATCACACACACATCGCCGCAATCCAAAAGACTTGTACCAAAATCCGAAGGACTACTCCCCCATGCTAATGTATACCCTCGACCAGTGTCTAAATGCTGTCTTCGAGATCCCGAGCGAATAGCATAAGGTCCAAAACGAGCACCTGTCGAATGTGTATCCGTATGAGCAAAGATCCTATATGATAAACTTGGAAGCTTACCAGGTCGATAGCTCGTTGTAGTATCAAACGGAAAGCCAATGATCCCAATATCAAACGGCACACTAGCATCCTCGAGACATTTCCTATAATTGAAATGCGAAAAGCTCAACGGGCCACTGTAACCCAAATCAGTTTGAGAACCGTATTTCGAAGTCCAGGGTTCCTTTGAGAGATCAATATTCTGAGTGTTGACGTCAAAAATGAGATTCTCCGGAGGGAAGGGCTCTTGGATTCCGCGATGATTGTGTCCTTGAACGACGAGAGAGGAGAGAATGGGAACTAGAACAGACCATACAGTCAACATCGTGTACGGTGACAAGTTGGTTTGGGGTCAAGCCTAAAAGGATGCGTTTATCATTTGAAAGGAAGCGAGCAGCAATGCCGAAATGAAAGAAGATTTCTCCGAAGGCAAAAGATAAGAAAGAACATAGGCATATGCCTTGACAAGAAAGGACCTGAGCATCTGCCGAAAACTGTATCATGAGATCCTTGACCGTTGATAAGCCAGATACTGCGATAAGTAGTTTATATTTGGAGATATGTCGCGTTTTGAGGGTGCACACAGTAATTCTTAGCTCAGAGGCTCTGAAGCCTGGGGCCTGAGGTTGCACTGAACGTCCGGCGGTAGATGAACAAGCAAAGGAGGTAAATAAGCGCTCGATGAACGCGAAAGGAGGTGACTTGGAAACTTACAATTGTACAGCGACCTCAACGGTCGGCCAAGCTTAACTTCTCCCTCTCAGCTTTACGCTTTAGCCGTGATGTGAAACCTGTACTGACGGATCGCATGGAATCGGGGCGGATGATGGAAAATAAAGTCTTCCGGCTTACGCCGCTACTAGCTTTAGATAACATAAGATACCGAATTAGATTGAAGATACCAAATAGAAGGAAGGCTTTAGATACGTTGATAAGGGTGCTGCTTTTTTAACGCTAAGCTCTTCTCACCAGAGTTTTAACGTCAGTCTGCAAGCGATGGCATCCAACGTAGAAGCGGTACCAACTCTAGAAAAATCCAGCTCTATCGAGAAGAGCGGATCTTTCTTCGAGAAGGACGATCCGTTGGTCGAGAATCAGGCCGTATTAGACGAGAGCGAGGCCCACTTTGACCAAGTCATCCAGAATGCAGAAGAGGTTGCGCTCAAGGTATGTTTCCTGGCATTGATCCATCTAGCGCTGATACAATCTATCTCGTAACACAGGTCATTTCCTTGCAAGATGATCCAGACGCACCCATTATCACTGTCCGATCCGTTTTTCTAGGAGTCGGACTTAGTGCGTTTTCTTCAGTTCTCGGAACAATTTACACCTTCAAGCCACAGAATGCGACCGTCTCCCAGCTTTTCTGTCTCATTATAGCCTACGTTTTGGGAACTGCGATGGCATGTGCGTAGAGTCTTTCTCTATTTATTGTGTTTCTGACATATTAGCAGCGATTCCATCCCATGGCCAATGGCGTATCATAAACCCAGGGCCTTTCAGCATAAAGTAAGTCATCACAAAGCATGTTATATGCTTAACTCACGTACATGATTTGAGGGAGCACACAGCGATCGTTATCATGGCCTCCACAGCAGCAAATGTTTCCCTTGCAATGGAAACCATCGCTGCGATGAGTGCGTTCTCCAATCTAATTACTTCCCGTTCTGTGAAATATCTGAAACATCTTTGATTCTCTAGATCTCTTTTACGACATTCGCTTGAATAATGCTGTGGCAATTTTCCAGATTTTCGCAACCCAAATGTTAGGCTACGGATTTGCGGGCATTTTGAGAGCCTTGCTTGTTTATCCAACCTAGTAGGTTGCTCATCACGGCCACTCGTTCGAAGCTGAAATTTCTCTCAGCGCGTTTTACCCTTCTTACATTTCCATCGTGAATCTACTTCAGAGTTTGCACTTTGGTGGAGTGTTAAACGCAAAAAGACGGAAATTTTTCTGGATTGTGGTATGTCCCAGCGCTCTGAACTAATTCGCCTTCTCTGATAATATTCCAGTTTGCAGCAATATTCTTTTGGGAATGGGTAAGTCATTTGCTATGTTCGTTTGGTTCGCGACACTGGAAACTTGTCGACTATCGCAGATCCCTCAATATCCATTCCCTTGTACGTACTTAGCTCATCACAAGCTCACAATTTCGCGCTAACTTTGACGCGTCCCCAGTGTTAACCGCGATCTCTATCATATGCCTGGCTGATAACGGACAACACGCTTTTGTGCGGAATCTCTTTGGTGCTGGGTCTAGTAATGAGGGCATTGGCCTCTTTTCTTTTGGACTCTCCTGGACCCTTATCACGCAAGGGAGTCCCCTCGTGTGGCCTTTGCAGACTCGTACGTATCTTAGCCTCTTTTCCCTACTTAATTGTGGCTGAAATCGATTGGACTTCCAGAGGTCAACTCCTACAGTGAGTTAAACGATATTCCTCTTCAAATTTAATCCTAAACCAAAACGATACAGTCGGAATGGCTCTCGGATACATTATTCTCACCGCCTGCTACTACGCGAACGTGTTCAACGGTCGCGATCTCCTTTGGATGTCGACGTCGCTTTTCGGTACCAACGGGAGCACGTACGATCAAGATGCGGTCATTACGTCGGAATATCGCCTTAACCAAACTGCTTTGGAAAGCGTTGGACTGCCGCGATACACGACGACGTATGCGATTTCGCAGCTTTGTTATAATTTGTCTATCGGTGCTGCTGTAACGACGATGTTGCTTTGGCACTGGCCGGAGCTGACTAGAGGTATTTATTTAATGTTCTTTCATTGCGCTGGATGTCCATTCTTATTTTTGATGCATCAGCTTTTGGAAAGATGCAAATCCTTAGAAGCGGACCTGCAGATGTGGACGATCCGCACTACCGAGGTAAGGTGCCTGTTGTTCGACTAGGGCAAGTGGCTGATGGATTGATTGCCCTTACCAGAAATGCTGAAATATCGTGAGTGTGTTGCTATTTTTAGGAAGATATGGCTACTTACAAGGTGATATTCAGCGGAAGTACCACAATGGGTTTATGCAGCTTTACTTATAATCTCTCTCGGAATTTGTATCGGTACCAGTTACGCCGCTCCTACCGTTCTTATCCCTGCATGGAGTATTATATTCTTCACCAGTACGTCTTCGCTCCCGGATTCATTGAGCTTCAACCAATGTACTTTCCGCAGTTTTTGCGTTTATCATGGCGGTCGTGCTAGGATTCAGTGGGCAACCCTAGTTTCTCTTTTCTGTCTTGTTTTCCTCATTACATATTTTAAGTCACCGCAACCACTGGATTTAATATTTCTATCAAGTACGCTGTGCAGATTATAGCTGCTTTTATTCATCCAGGCCAGCCGATACCTGTGATGTATGCGAATTTGTATGGGAATGCCACGGCATTCCAAACGTTGTATCTCCTTCAAGGTAAGCAAGCCTAGGATAGATCTCCGTCTTTTCATTCCTGAATTCGTCGCTCGCCCCCTTTCCCTTCCCCCGCCTGCTTTACTTGAATAGACCTGAAACTTGGGCAGTACAATAAGATTCCTCCGAGGATTACATTCGGTGCGCAGGTACTTGGCTCGATTATTGGATCAGTTTTTAATTATACAAGTGAGCCCTCAGTTTCTATCCCGAGTTTGTTTAGATTTTGAGCTGATGATGTTGGATAGTGATGATAACGATTGTCAATGCGAACAGAGAGGTGCTCAAGGATCCTACAGGAACGCGTATCGTTAGTGTATTTTTCAGTAATATAGCGTGGATCCAATCGCGTGCTTATAATTTCAAACTCGACCTTCGTCCTTAGTGGAGCGGATGGATCATTCAAGGTTTAAACTCTGCCTCTGTAGCCATGGGCGCACTGGGTAAAGAGCTTTTCACGTTCGGTAAACCATCAGGATATTGGATTATACCTTTTGCCATGTATGTTTCTTTTTCTTTTCCAAATATCTGATTCTGCTCTGAACTTTTTGATTCATGCAGGTTCATTGGTCTCTTTATACCGATACCTTTCTGGGTCGTGTACAAGTTTACTAGACAAGGGAGTTTGATCAATCGGATGGTGAAGTATCTCAATTTTCCGATTATTCTTCTTTACATCGGTTGGTGAGTGTCGAGTTTTATATATGCTTGAGCTTGGATATAGCAGACGCTATTATCGAAAGCTGACTTACGCATCTTATCCCCTATTGAATAGGCTTCCTTACTCGGTCAACGGCCAATGGTGGTCTTGCGTTGTGATCGGATTTGTTTCTCAGTGGTGGCTAAGGACGCGTCGCCCGAGATGGTTTGTCAAGGCAAGCTACATATCTATCTATATATCTTGAAGTTGTATGCTTATCGTTGCGACGGTCTGTTTCGCCAGTACAATTACCTATTGTCCGCAGCTTTGGACGGAGGAAGCCAGATTATCCTGTTCATTCTTAGCTTTGCAGTGTTTGGAGCTAGTGGGAACGATGTGTCTTTCCCGTACTGGTATGATATTTTCTTTTCTTTTAGGCTTCGATGAGAATAACGGTTTTAAATTCAAAGGTGGGGCAATCCCGAGAATCTGTCGGTAGATAGGTGTATGCTTCCTGATTGAATGAACATGTAGATTGTATTTTTGTATACAGTTATGGCACATGTATGTAAGTACAGCTAATGTTACAAGTCTATCGTCGGCAATCAACTCGTTCGTAAATATTTCCTGAGAATACGTTCCTGTGAGAGCATGCTTTGACACTGTGGGAAATACTTGCCCATTCTGGTTGCCTGCACCAATGACGCAGGGACAATCGCCGCCACACTGACGTTCGTAACTTTTTTTGATTCTTTACCACCATCATCTCCCTTTCGACCACCCAGGCCTATGTCCGTCGACGTCGACCTCGTCATCTCGTTTCGGGCGTCCAAGCAGACTAGCCTGTCAAAGAAGCAGACCAAGGAGGAAGCTAGAAAAGCTGAAGCTCAGTATTCGCGGTTACTTGAAACTCTTACCTATGGAGGACTGAAGGCGGTTGGGAGGAGAGGTGATTCACTTGGTCATATCTTGCTTTTTGTCTCGTGTCCGGACCTATTGGTAAAGAACTTGATTATTCGGGAGCGGTGAGTCTTTCCTTGTCAACTATTTCGATTTTTTTTTCTGAATAATTCCGATTTATAGACAGTCAGATTTTTTGTCTGGTTTACCTGTAACGCCTATAACGAACAGTACAGTGTCGGACACTCCGCCGTTGGCGCCGTCCGACCGCCTGCGTCTCGTGCATGCGTACATCACATCCATTCCGGCTGACGGTGGCCTTGGAGTCACCCCGGGAGCATCAGAATGGGATCTCGTGGAGTCAGTGTTTTGTCTGCACGACAGAGCATTCAATGAACAGTGGATACACGCGTGGACAACGAGCAAAATTGCGTCTGTTTCGGATAGTAGGATACGAGATCAGGTGTGTGTCTAACGCACTGTCCCTCAGAATGATTGTTAATTCATTTTGCAGTTTGGTGAATCCGTGGCCTTGTACTTTTCTTTCCTCGACTCGTATACGCGCGCCCTAGTTCTTCCAGCTGCGATAGGCATCTCCTTTTACTTTTTCGGAACCTCATATTCCCCTGTTTATTCTGTCCTCACTGTTTTATGGGCAATTGGATTCGTGGAATGGTGGCGCGTAAGAGAACGATTGATCTCGCTGCGCTTTGGATCGCGAGGTTCTTTCCGTGTTGAGAAACGTCGCGCCGACTACAACCCCAAATTTCCGTGGTGGAAACGCGAACTCAGAATTCTTGCTAGTATACCTGTTATCCTTGCCTTTGCGGCTTTACTCTCAGCGCTCATGACCGCAATCTTTGTTTTCGAGGCATTCGTCACGCAGCTGTATACTGGGCCTGGACATAAACTCATTGTACGTCCTGACATGCTCTCCCTACCCGGGGTATTCCTCATCCTCTTATTTCTAGGCATTCAGTCCGACAGTCGTTTTCGTAATCCTAGTCCCGCGACTTGTTGCCATTTTCCAACTCTGCGCTCAATATTTCACGCAATGGGAGAACCATGCTCTCCACTCGTCCCATAATTCGTCGTTCACCCTCAAGACCTTCATCTTCACAGCTCTCGTAGCCTATCTCGGTCTCGCTCTGAGCGCCTTTCTCTACGTCCCCTTTGGCGAAGGTCTCATGCGCATCGTGCAAGTTTGGCTTTTCCAGGGGTCCGTTCCTCATACAGGACCCGAGATGAACGTCAATTTGACCGATGTACCCGAGGCAAATCAGACAGCTAACATTTGGGATATCGATGCCTCGCACGCAGAGACCAAACTCAACCCTGGGAGGCTGAAAGATCAAATGTTCGCCTATACGGTCACCAACCAGATTGTCAACACTTTTGTCGAGATTGGTCTTCCATATGTCCTTCGAAAGATCAATTCGTTACGAAAAGGCAAACCAAAATCTCATTCTTCCTCCTCTTCCTCCTCCTCTTCTTCTTCCGGCTCCACTTCTTCGCTTGGGAAGAAAAAGGTTGTATTCGAGGACGAGAAGGAAAAAGGTGGACTAGTCGAGAAAGAGTTTTTAGAGCGCGCCAGGGAGGAAGCTGCCTTGCCGGAATACGATGTCTTCGGGGACTATTCCGAGATGGTGATTCAATTCGGATACGTAGTCCTCTGGTCGACGATATGGCCTCTAGCGCCGGTCATGGCGCTGCTCAATAACATCCTCGAACTGCGAAGCGACGCATTCAAGATTACGGTCCATGAACGGAGACCCACCCCCGTGCGCACGGATACGATCGGACCATGGCTCGATGCGCTGGCGTTTTTGTCTTGGCTCGCGGCGCTGACGAACAGCGCGCTGGTGTACCTCTTTTGTCCGAGGGAACAATCGCAGTGTACGGCTCCCGACTACCTCCGTAGTACGATGGGCGCTCCGGGGACCGAGTCTGCGATCGAGAGGGTTCATCGCCATTTGGTCGCTACCGCGGGGAAGGAGGGGATCGATGGGATTTGGGGAGAGCATGGGAAGGGTCTCGGGGCGACGAAGGAGCTTTTGGTGATGGCGCTCTTGGTGGCATTGGCTGCGAGTCATGGGTATTTGGTTGTGAGGGCGGGGATGAGGCATGTGGTTGAGAGGTTGTTGTGGAAGGGGAGTGAGGAGGTGAGAGAAAGGGAGAGGGAGGAGAGGATGGTTAAGGAGGTGTTTTTGAAGGGGTTGGGAGGGGTTGAGGTTGATATGGAGGGGAATGGGAAAGGTGTGGGTGTGGGTGATGCTGATCGGGCTGGGGTTGTCGGTAAGGAAAAGGCCACTGATGGTGGATTTGGGTTCTGGGATCATGACGAAGGGATAGATGAGATACTCAGGATTGCGAAGGAAGCCTAGATATGGGGTGCTGGACGTTATCTATAAACTTTAATCTTCTTCGGTTCTTTCGTAGTGTAAATTTATGTAGTTCGGAACGGACGGGTTAGGTTCCCTTATGTCATTGTTTTTTGATGTGCTGTTGTACTAGTTACAAGCTTAATGTTGTTTTTAACTTTTGACAGAGCGATGGACGGAAAGAACCGGATATCAAAATAAAGAGGTCGGGAGGTACATGATGTAGAATATAGCAAACTGTAAAGAATATGGTACAAATTATTTAATCTTCTTGAAGGACGAATATGTGTCCAAATTACACAGCAAAATTTATACAGCTCGAATCAATGGATGCGCTTCACCCTCAAAGGCATTCCATCGGCAGGTTCTAAGTAACATTTGTATTCCAGTGAGCGAGTGAATTGGCAGCTCAGGGTAAAAACGAGTTACGTACTCATTGTGATGGCAGTAGTAGGTTGCGCCTGCTGCCCTTCGAACGCAGGTTCGAATGTAAAGTTGGCGATTAGAGCTCTGTGTGCGCAGATACGATCGATATTCAGCATTTTCGAATGTTCCTCTAAAAAATCTTCGAAAGAAAAAAAAAACTCTTACGCGAGTACAGCCTTCATTTCAACGATAGCCATTGTCTTTCCGATGCACGCATGGGGGCCTGCGATGAATGAAAAAGTGGAGAAAGTAGAGTTGTAGTCCTTGGGTAGGTTAAGCCATCTATCGGGGCGGAATCTGTATACCGGGGGTGTTTGCACACACAAAGGATATTGATAGGGGATGGAAAGCGGTTCGGTTAGGAAGTCGGAGTATGGAAGAAGGAAGAAGATCGAACTCACTCTTCCGCGTCGTCACCCCATACTTCCTTCCACGTGTTGATCACTCGTATCTATGTGTGATAATCAGGAAGCCTTCTGGGGTGAGGTGGAAACTGGGCTGATGATCGTACCGGAATCCAGAAAAGCGTTCCTTTTGGAATGAAAGTTCCATCGATATAATCCGACTTGCCTGACTCGCGAAGGGTAAGAGGAACGGGAGGCATCACTCGGAGACTTTCCATGCTGTGACAGAAGAATTTAGAGACGGAGGTATCAGTGTAGCCATAGGGGATTAACGTACACCACGCAATCCAGCCATTGTAGATCTCTCAATGTCTTGTAGTCTAGCCGAGGATTTTGAGCGTAGAAAGGGGTGATCTCTGCTCGAAGCTTTTCTTGACTGGCGATATCTTTGGATAGCAACCAGAGCGTCTGTGAGGCGGGTTACTCAGAAAAGCGGGTTTCTGGATAGATATATACGTACCCAGGCGAGACCCGCTGAAAATAGGCGTAGTACACACATTAGTCAAGGAGGTTCGAAGCAATACTAAATACTCGAAATTTACAAGCCGTTGTCTGGGTTCATCGTAAGCATGCTAAAAAAATGGGAAAACACTAGATCCTACCTCATGTCCCGCTCCCAGGAAAGTCAGCTGCAGGACAAAAATCAGCATCGGAGGAAGTACTGAACAGTAGAAAAGGTTCGCACCACTTGAGCCATCATTGCTTCATCGCTCATTTTATACCCATCCCCAACCTCTCTCATTCGCGCTCTAATCAAGATACTCATGATATCCTTCTTCCCAGAAAGCTCCGAGTCCCCCTCCACCATGCCCGACTCGATGGATTCCTTAATTTTGTCCTGAACCATCTGGGTCGAGACGCGTTTGATGGTGTGCATTGAGTCGAGTACGGTAGTCAGAGGTGCAAGGGGCGAGACGTAAGAAAAAATGTTTCGGTGACGGTAGGCGAATTCTGTTTGAAGAAATCTGGGCATGCCAGGTATGATTACGGTCCCAATGAACTTGACGAGGTTCGTGCCTACGTAGACAGTCAGGACCTATACAAACGTGAATAGGGATAAAGCGAAGATTGCTTGCCTGATTGGAGGTTCACAAGATGCTCGTAGGCTTCTGCAAGTTCATTGTGGGGGTTGTGGAGTGAGTCTGTGCGATAACCGAAGGCTGTCTCGCAAATGATGTCCAGAGTTACTTTGCTCACTATTTATTCTGCTTGAGCCAACGCTCGAAAGGGGCTCTAAAAGGGGGAAATACGTACTCCATTCGTATACCTGGATTATCTTGCCCTCTTTTTGATCAGCTTGCGCTGCAAAAATGTCTACGAGTCTGCAGAACGGTAGGTATCGAGTAAATACACGGTCGTCCGAGCTACTTACCCTTGAATAGCTTCATAGTACATGTCCGTCTCTGTACACAAAAATTCGAGGACAGTCTTACTTGCGAATTTTGAACGCACTTACGCGCCATGAGATTTGGAATGGAAAATGCCGGGTTCATTGCTTTCCTCATCTGCCTATGGTCGTCTCCTGTTACGGTGAGCAAGCCGTACCCGGTGACATGACCCAGGACCTTTCTCATAAAGTCGGGCTAGCAAGGTTCAACTTCGGACCGCGTAAACGTCAAAAGTAACACCGCACATACTCGGGGGTAATCTAACCAATCTTTGACCATTATCTTGTGTAAAGCTTCGGGCCTCAGGAACATGACTCTTTCGATTCCAACAGGGCCAACGACGCGTACTACGGCGCCGTACTGCTTGGCCCATTCTCGTTGAGCGATTCCCGATTCGGAAGACATTACTTTGGCAAATTGTCCCCAGAGAGGATGACCTAATGGGGGCCCAGGTACATTGCGGATTGGAGAGAAAAACAAAGGATAGAAGAACAATTTGTGCAGAACCCAGTATACGGTAAGCCCTACGCAAGCTCGATTTTCAGAAACCTCAAACTGCAGAGATGTACAAGTAATAGTAAATCTTACCGACTAGAACGACGATAAGAGGAGAGGTGGATAAGATGTCTGGGAAAAGATTGCTAGCAGAAATGGGGGACATGGTAGTGGTTCGATTGAGAGGTCAATTCCGCCAACTCTAATTCCATGCCTTTGGCTCGTGAAAAAAAGACGACTCGGTTGCAGATCCGGCTATCATTGGACTGATTAGCGCCGTCAAAAAGGTCATGTGCCGTCACTGCGCAGTGTTGCTTTGACCTTCCAAGCTGGGACGTTCCTCTATTGTCGACGCATTCAAGGCTCATTTGCTCGGAATATGGAAACTCTCTGACTTTAGCAAACTGAAGAGCCATCGAGGTGTTCTGAAGCTCCTTCTCGCCAGAAAGGTTGACAGTCGACTTGCTCGGAGGTAGCTTGGATACATGAGGTGGATTGATGATCTAGCAGGGAATCCTAGAATGCAGAAACAAGGTTAGAGCTCGGCTTACACAATGATCGTGTTGTGTTATGGTGCATCCAGTGGATCATCCAGTCAGCCTTGCTGTTGGCTCTGGTAACTGAGCCTGTACGTGCTCATCTCCTACGCTAATCTAGACAACGCCAAAACGTGATTCAAACAGAAGGAAACCTACAATGGAAGCACGCTCAATTGATTGTGCCTCGTTATATGATACTTGGTTCTGTGGTAGGCAGGAAGGAGAAAAGTGTACAGCATGGGACTAGTACCAATGAGGCGTATTCGATAAGGTTCTTTTCGCTCGACTCCGCTGGCAGAGCTAACACATGCACGGATGTGCCCTTGCATCTTTTGTATCAACCAAGCGTCTGACATTGGATATGGTTTTGGAATGTAGCGTGCATATCCGAGAAACCTAGAAAAATACTAGTCAATGTCGATGACTCAGTTACCGACAGCCTCTGTTGATCCAGCTCATCTTTGGGGCGATCCAGATATCTTGGGATGTGGTAACGATACATTTTCTTTTCAACCTTCAAGCTGTCTTCATTAAATTGTGATCGAAAGGAGTCATGTAAAAATAAAAATAAAACTCTTTTGAGTCGACCTTGCTATTTGAAACAGAGCCTAGGTGCGGCTGCGCTTGCCCTTTGTTCCCAGGATGTCAGCTTCCTGGCACATGATAGACTTCCTAACTGCACTCTGCTGCCAATCACAATTTCCTGTTGAGTAGAAGTCACCGCCATGAAATAATCCCAGAGCTCGGTGTTTCTGCTCCTTTGCTTCATTTTGCAATAGGCTGATACATCTTCCCTTCTGGTAGCATATTGCATACATCCCCACACGCCAAACCCAAAGAGATTTTGCCGACGGCCGTCTTCAGTATCGTATGAACCATGTACTTCCAGACTCGATACAAGAACTGGATCGGAAGAGAACAAATCGGTTCGAATGAACTTCGAGAGCAAATCAGTTGACGTTATCTGCCAAGGCACTACGCACAGGACCGGGCCTTAGATAAGAATAGACTTAGGCTAACGAAGGTCCAGCTCGAGCTGAGATTCACGATGAGATATTGGATTTTTTCTGGTTCTGTTCCACAGAAGGATTATGCATGCAGCATTGAATTCAGATACATGGGGAACTGTCGACTGACTTTGAAGAAGGTGTATCCCTTTTTTATCCCCAGATCACCTCGATCTATGCAGTTTCCAAGCCCATCCCAACTATAAAAACCTCTGCGTCTTCCCGGGCCCCGCGACTGTGGTTGATTCCAAGATAGACATTAACCGAATGCCAAACTTGAATGCATCGTTTCAAATTTAAGGATGGTGCTCAAATGATTAAAACTGACATGAAGAGCATAGTATCCAAAACCTGAAAATTGAGCATTTTCCATGCTGCCCGGCACCGATAAAGGGGAAAAAACCATTATTTGAACACTTGAAAAATTCCCTCACTATCTTGACGCTCGACAAATCTCATAGAAGGTTAATAGGTATGTCTATTAGCTTTGATTTATGCAGAAGAAGTTTTAGGACGGACGATTCAAAAATGTGCTCAAACAAAATGATTTTCTGCGAAAGTATCAACTCTGGGCACGTTATCAACTCTGGTACAGAGGATAGAATGACTCGAACTACAAATATTCAAAGCCAGTGCAAAGGTTACAGAATGAATCGATGATGATGTTGTTATGATCCATACATGACCAGTTTTCGGACCTCACGCACTATTACCAATGTGTAATGATTATGATAAATGCATGATCTCACTCGATGAATACAATTCCACAGAAGGCAAGTCTTGCCATATCTGGCCGAAATTGCCTTCAAAACCGCTTTTTATAATATAGATGTACAAGGGAAATCAAATTCCTTTTGTGGGCGAAAATCATTATCAATTGTCCCCTCAATTTTTTTTGTCTGCCATAATTAAAAAGAAATATCCATACTTTTTTCGAGCGAAATCTATCTTAAAACGGCTTATCTATTTCGGTATCTTTTTCCGGCGAAAAAGAGATTTGATTATGGGTAAATTTTCGGTCGAAAAAGGCACATAATATCGAATCTAATTTCGGCAATAATATCGGCCGAGAAAAGTCGGCCCCTGCGTAGTGAGTGTTTCAGGTTCACGGATGTGCAATTGGTCCGTAAACTGCGCTGTGCGGTGTTGAGATCATTCTGCATATCCCCTCCGCTCCGCAGTATGATACTCATCTAGTACTGAGGTACATAATGCAGCCGTCTGTGCAATACAGCAAGGGTAATTGGATTGTTTTTGTCTCTTGCTGTTGAGCCCTATCTCTCTCTCTCTCTTCAACAGTAGCTACTAAGGCGATGGATATTATATACGGAACTAAATATAAAAGGCCGTGAATGTATGTAGAGTGACCGTGGATACAAGTATCCATGCCCTTACAGGCTTGATATCATCTTACCTAATTGTTATTTTATTGATGTACTGCTGTGCATAGTTAGATAGTTAAGCCTATCGTACAAATTATCTAAATAAGTGGTATACTTTCTGAATAAATCTTCTGCGCATTTGGTAGGGCTTTTTGAATTCACTACTACTACTATTAGACGCTCTGTTCTCACACTTATTCCAACACTTTCTCTCTTTCCGTATTCACTTCACCATGATTATCGGTTCAATTCACTTCACAGCTCTTGCGGCCTTTTCCTGTCGCTAACCGAAAAGATCTTGATTACTTGTATATTGCTGCGCAGCCTCTTGCGGGGGGCCTCTCTCCTATATTCCACCCCAATAGGGGATGCCAGTTCATGTGCACTGGTTTTGCGGGAACAGAATCTCCGTCTGGACCCCTTGGCTGTCGAGGTGTTGATAGATTGATCAATGATGACACTTTAAGACCACCAAAGGATACAGCTGTTTGCATACAGTTTTTCAGTTTTGATTTTTTCAACACTTGTTTAATTGTATTTGCTTGCCTTATACATTTTGGGGCCCAGGTTCAACATATCATACGGAACCACCATCCGACAACACCGCTTGTGGGTCGATCATCATCGAAATCAACGGCTTGTTCTTTTTTCGGGGCAGAGGCTTTGCATCCAGCTCTTGGATTATATAGAAACCCGATCAGAATATCAAATTATCACAATTGAAAAAATCAGAGCTGTGAAATTTCAGGCAAACAGCTGCAATGTTCATTAGCATTTCCTCGGAGGCGAATACTTACATGAACTCTCGGCCCTTTAGTATAACCAGATATGGTCCTGATCCTCACCTTTATGATATACTAGGCTGTGCTAATTGTTGCCTGGTTCAATCAAAAAGGCCTCGAAAGCTCAAGAATGGCCTATATTTCAAATAGAGTTTATTTTAGATTATCTTGAAACTAAATCGAAGGATAAATTTGCTTCCAAGGGAGCTGCTGTCACACTGTATTTAAAGTCCCGTCTCATGAGGTTGCACTCCTTGTTTTTAATTCCTATCACAGAATATCTTAGGTGGAAAAGGATTCAACCGGTAACTTGTGAGTCTTAGGAGCATCATTTTGGATCCATATCCTTACCTCAAAGGACCTAATCCTGTTACTCTAATTTCTGATGCTCATCATTGAAGTATTAGAGAGATTTGTACTCAAAATGTCTCCTGAGGAGCAGGAAATCTTGGCCATTGATGGTGCAAATTTCACTCTTGACATTGTGGACACCATAATTGCAGCAGTGGGTTACGGTAAATCATTATTGATCCTGAATCTCATAACAGATATCAACTGAAGTGAGGCATGGTAACTTTGCAGGTGCACTGCTCTTGATGACATTTATTGCGCTTTACCAACTGAGGTGGGTCATATATCCAATTGAAGCTTTCTTCTGATTATTGATATATATTAGCATTAAGCCACAGTCATGCCCTAGAATTATCTTATTTTTTTGCTGCCTAACTGTATTCCTTTCCTTCACTGTATTCTTAATTTCCAACGCAACCTTCTTGGTTGATATTGCTGATGTTGCTGGCAAGATAACAGACAGTGCCGCGGATTCGCAAGACCTGATTTGGGCCTATATGGATATCTTCCCTCAATCAATCCTGGTAAGCACACCAGCTGCACAACAATACACTGTTAACCAAACTCAGCTTCTTATCAGTGACGGTATTGTGGTCTGGAGAGCATGGGTGTTACTTCCTGAGGGAATACTTTGGAAAATCCTCCCCACTATTCTCACAATAGCCAATATAGGTGAGTCACAAAAATATTAAGAGCTACATATCTCAAATCAGTTTTGTGAAATATTACTAGGCCTAAATATTGCAGATTGCACTGTAGATGTTGTTCAGATTCAGACCATACTAGATGGACTGACACCGGAATTGGACTGGATTGTCTTTGCTGCTTCCATTGCCATAAATATACTTGCGACACTTTTCATTATGTGGAAGTGGTGGTACATTTTCACTCCTCGACTATATGGTCAAGGGTACATAACTATGAATGCAAATGCTCAGGGCTCATTGACAAAGCTGGAGGAATCTCTCCTCCAATATCAATAGCCCGGTCCAAAAGATTCTTCTATTGCTTATTGAATCTGGAGCTATATTCTGTGCCATACAATTGATGAACATAATTATTAGCATTATCGATAACTGCATTTCAACAGCCTCTATGGGTTTCCTAGAGACTCTGCACCTTATTAACTCCTCTTTTGTGGTTGCCCTGGTGAGATTAATTCTATCTGATCCCTTTATCAGGAATGCTAAATTAAGTATACAGGCATGGTATCCTACAGCAGTAATCATCCTGGTGAACATGAAAAGTTTGCCTGGAGTTGAAGTATTTAATTTCAATGAGAGCATTGAAGATGATGGTATTATGGCCTAAAATAATCATCTTGTTGGACCTCAATGTCAGGTGTCAAAGGTAGACCTGCAGTTGGATGTTCTGGTTTCAGTTGAGGATATGAGCCCTGCCCAGATACTTAATAGTCCACTCACTGTACATATCCATGATCATAGTCAGTGTTCCATTATTTTTCCTTGCCATCTCTATTTTTCCTTTGCTTCTGTTTGGGTTTGTGGGTGCTCAGATGAAAGATCTACATTACCTATGGACAGTATTTAACATTCTGATACATATTTGTACCCCTCAGTTGTTCATACTATTTTGTGTGCTTCTGAGGGTAAGTTCTTGTATCTATACACCTGCCAAACTATGTACTAACATACTACGTAGATTTGTACTTACATAGTTTGACAGGTTATGTGCCCCTGGTGCTATTAAAACTAAACACAAACTAATACTCCTGAATAACAGCTACATTTGAAGCACTGAATGTGCCATGGCTAGCAATGGTGCACTCCCGCCATCCATTCCCAATGTTCCTGCTGACCAAAAATTTGATAGAGGTATCCACTTGAGCTGGGAACCCATTGGCTTAATGCATCAAAAGCAAACTCAGCTCAGACTCAACAGAAGGGCAGGATAGGAACAGACACATTTCAGCTTTAGTTGATTCTGTACTCTACATGTACTGTAGTCAATCAGCAGTAAGTATGATAGCCAAAATGGCTTAGTTCGAATGCAGAGGGGCTTAGATATTTGGAGGGATTTCTAGACTATGAGAATATGCATTGTTCATGGTTCAGCTTGCATGATGATCATGCTATGTCCAGGGGCATCAGTGCACCTCACTGTTGGCTCTGAAAATTGAGCAAATATGCACTCTGAAGCTGTCTCTTAGGGAATTGTCCATCAGCTTCCAAGGGGCATGGAATATTTTGTTCCGCACTGCTCTTGAAGATGCCGAATATGAACCAGAAGGACAATGAGAGAAATTGTAGTGGAAGATGCATTAGCAAGGTAGGGAAAAATCAGGAAAGTGGGAAGTAATCTCTGTCGCTTAGCTGGGCAATATAGAAGTAGGTAGTACTGATTGTGATTGATCAGGTTTTTCACTCATTTGGAGTAGTAATAATTTCTGTGCTTCATACATGTGGACTCACATGTTTGGTTGTCCTACCATGCGCATATTTGTGAGACACAACATGTACAGGAATGAAACCTTGAAGAATACTTGTCAATGTCAAATCTAGCTGCATTGTGCTTAACTTTGAATCCGGTTCTTTTTCTGAACCACATTCCTCCACTAGCTGCCCCAGTTTCATTGCTATTTTTGACTCTCTGAGATTACTGTCTATCTTTTACTGGTGGAAACCTATGTGAAGCCTATGGCAGAGAGATGCCAGTAGATGAGGGGTACCATCATTCTTATTGCTGACCTTTTTTGAATGCACATGGTAGGTGTCTTGCCTTCCATTTTTTCCTTATCCTCGAGGGTCGGCTCCTTGGGATAAAGGGTGATTCTCCTCATGTCCTAACAATTAGTAAAGTTGCACTTTGGATAGTGGCTGCAGATCAGCTGCAGATACTTTTGGTGTTGCCTCAGGGGTGTTGCCTCGGAGGTCTTTCACTTGTAACCTCCATCCCAACCTGTCACTCATTCTGGAAAATAGACCTTGCAGAATGCGGTCAACTTGTCATGATATATTGTCCAGGTTGCTTGGCCTGGAGACATAATTTACTTGTTTCTCAGCTCCTCTTGGAAAGGAAGAGTCATCAGCTGATCATTGTCAGATGCAGCACTCCCACTACTCCTTGATTGTACAATTTCTTTTGCTGAATAATGTCAACCAATGGCTGGTCAGCTACTGATGCACAAGATTTGTTCTATATTGCAGATCCCAGTCATAGATTTGCCGCACATGAGTAAGACCAAAATACTTACTCATACATGGTTCAAGTCATTCCCCTGACTATATGCCTGCACATGCAGTTGATAGATGGCAGCTATATACTTGATCCCAGATCAGTAATGAGCACACCTTACTTTCATGGTCCTGGCCATTCAAGGCTGAATTGCAGGTGTTAAACAGTCAACTATATACAGTACTACTACTAGTAGTAATCTGATCAAGGGGAGACTTATGATCCACAGAATCAAAGTACCAGTACCTGATATGGATGTCTAAAAGTAGCTCTGGCTCACTTTCTAAAGGTGGATTATCCACTCAATGACAGCAGGCAAACTCCAGAATGGAGCATGTGCTGATATGTCTAGATATTATCCTATGTATCATCACATTATGAGCTCTCTTTATCCACTATCACCTGGTGACACTCTTCTTTTCTTAACTTGAGTCTTCTCACAGAAGTTTTACTTGTGTCCCTCTAAGTATCAAACAGTACCACTATCTGTCATTTTCAGAAGTGCCAGTAGAAGCTCTTTTCTGAATGATGTGGGAGGTTCCTGTCAAATATAAAGCACATCATCTGAATGTTTAGGTGTGGCTCATAAAGAATACATGATGTCATGTTGAGGAACTCTGCAGAAGAGCACTAATGAGGTTTGTTCTTGTTAAGGGTGCAAGGGGTGCATTGTCAAAGGTTCTGCAATACCAGGACAATTCAGTTAACCTGATTGATTCTTTTGTTGTCAAAACTTCAACTATTTGAAGAGGTAATGATCTGTATTTTTCAAATGTTCCAAGTTGTTCTACAACAAGAAACTATTTGTCAACTTTTCAATGTCTCAACAAAAATATATGTCAAAGGTTTTGGGCTTGAGTAGATTTTATCAAAAAATGTGGGAGCAACTCAACTGCTAATCACAGCAGGTATACAACCACATTCTGGGCAAGGAAATAATCAAACACTTCACACAGAGGCTGTTATGGTCCAAAGGTTACTTGATTAAACAGTAGACTAATGACTGTATTTATACTACTCAAAAATAATATCTACTGTTTAATATGAAATCATTTAAAAACAATTCTCTTTCAAATTGTAGTTTCTCTTATAGGTAACTGTTTCAGAGTTTGTCCCCAAATCATTTCCCAACAGTTTCCAATAAGTCTTTATAGGTAATCTCCTCAGTTTTAAACCTGAACAACTTGAGTCAGATTCATTTTGATTCTGTGCAGATGGGTTGAGCAATAACCCATTCCCACTTCCACAGCACTACTGTTGCTTCACTTATCCATAGTATCTATTGTTGAAGTATTATCTGGTGGTCTGAGCACACTGAAGCATGTGATCAGTTACAATTATCTCTGAAACCTTTCATTGCATTTTTCTTCTTACCGCTTACCTTCATACCAGTACTTGTACAATAAAGGCATAAGCATGTTTTCATCCTATTTGTCCTCTTCAGCCCATATTTTGACTCATTTACCCTTTACAGAAAATATCAACATCTATCTAGTTGCATCTCTTTCTCAAGAAGAGATTTCCTTTCATTCTGATATTGCAACTCATTATTCTTAGGTGGCCACCCATAGCCATCAAATGGTGTCCCTTAGATCAAAAGGGATCTATAACCTTATTTCCTTCTGAGATTCAGTATCTCTGGTCAGCTCATCTTTAATTAGGTTCCATGAGGCTGTAGCCATCTCATTCTCAGCATCAGAGCAATCTGGTTCCTTATCAACCTGGCTTGCTGGTCACTCATAATAGTCTCTAGCAATGGTAACCCTTTCAGTTGAATGATTCATATGTGGTTCCAATGATACACCTGCTTTATAAGAGACCACCACTGTAATTGGGTGGGTCTGCTAGCATGGACAAATGCTAGAGCAACATCTCTCAAGCATTCTGTGTTGAATGATAATGGTATACCTTTCTACAAAATGGATCCCCTTTTCTTTGAATAGTTCCATTTTCATTAAAGTTACCATTGTCAACTGTAATTGTAGACTTTAGCTGTCAGATCACAATTACTGCAGCCAGTGTGTGTAATGCAAAGGTGAAATTGTCAATTTTCATCAATTACACACCTGGGCTTAAATTGGGCCCATGAGTGCCATATTAGCTATCCCATATGCATTCTTGCTGTTGATAGTTCCAGTGATAGGATGGTCCTGCAGGACATCCACTACATTTCCAGTAGCATCTTTGACTCGCTGCAGTCCTTGATTGTTTCAAGAGCTCATGGATAGAGAGTTGTAGCCATTGTGTGGTATGTGTAAACCTGGCTTGGTACCCCTTTCAGCCTTTCCTTGATCATTACTGAAAGAGGAGAGTCAAAGCTTTTATATCACTGTCTGATATCCATTGTTTCAGATAACAGCAATGCAGCTGGTACATTAAAGCTGCTCTAAAGAAATGGTACATAGATGATAGACATGAGCATATGGTAGTAAAAGTGCACTGTATGGTCTTACTTGACTCCAAAGGCCAGCCATTTATCCCAAAAGATGCTCAATGACCTTTTTAATACATTGAAAGAAATATAGATAAATACAGAATCTATATGACTAGTTCATACAATTAAGAATCAAAGATGGCACCATAAGCAGGAATTCCTCAGCTCTCCATGCCATAAACAACCCTTCTTGTGAGCTTCAGATTCAAGATAATGTAAACAGCTTCTACACCACTTTCTACTACCATTTTATATGTACAGGCAACCATATCTGGATGTCCCTGCTTGTGAGTGTCCCAAATCCATGCATTTGGATCTGCCTTCTTTACTGTATCTCTAATCTTTGAGCCGTATGTGGTTTCTGGAGTGGGGGTACTCCAAAAGACATGAATTTGCTCATTGTAGTTACACAGGAAAAGGCTAAGTGGTGGTCTGATACCAGAGCTGGTGGCAACAACAATGATCTTGTGGAAAAGCCTTGAGGTGTAAAGGAGTCCATGGAGCAGGTATCCATGGACCCACAGCTTCTTTGGAGGATTGTGAATAATGTTATTAGTCCAGTCACCAGCATTTGAGACTACAATAGAAAAGCCATCTGGCTTGCCATTGGCATCTGATTTCAGCTCAGGCTGTCCTTCCAGTGTTACATTTCAAACAACCATGACCTGAATTCAGGCTGTCAGCTGCCTCTTCCAATTTTTTGATGCCAAAACATTTGTGTATTGGTGTACTTTACCTTAAGGTGGAATTGACAGTCCTGTTTTGTGGACAGCACATAGCCATGGTAGATGATCATTGTGCTGATTGGTAAAATATGAGCCTATCAAACATGTATAATCACAGATAATCATTTAGAGTTTGTGACTTACACTACTTAAACCCTGTAATTAATATGGAAATTGGGTGTGCAACATGTTCTTTTTTTGAAATAAAAAAATAAGTGCTGAGAATTGGTCCAGTGTGAAATGCCTAGTGGCATTTATTTGGTCTTTGTTTATATGAAGACCTCTTACCAAACTTGAGTGCAGCCTTTATTTGCTTCTTGTTTACATGAAGCATTCTTACCCAACTTGAACATTGGTCTTGTTCAGGTCCATCTTCCACCATCACCCTATGCCTGCCATCCCAACAACAGATTACAATTAGGCAGCTATTTTTTTTTTGTTTTTTAAACTTAAGACCAGTACAGAACTCTAAGTCAACAGGGTTTCCAGATCCCTGCTGGAAAAGAAAGAAGAAAAGACAAGTCATACTGCAGTAAGGATGTCTACATGGATAAAAGGAATCTGACCAACCAATATTAACTAGCCCTTGGAAGCCCTTAATTCCCAGACAATCAACTTTCAAGACTTCAGAAATCTTGGGCTCAGTAATTCATACAGGCAACACAGTACTTGATTCAGCACTTGGTATTAAAATTGTTTCCCCCAAAACCATACTTCAGCTCAAACTGGAGTGGAAGTATTTCGGCCATTGTTATGAGGCTATCACATCTGCCTGCCTGCTGGTGGGATGTAAAAATGTTCAATCTGACTGCAAAAGATACTATCCTGGTGTGTTGCAATTTATCATTGCACCAATGGCCTAATTGTGTTTCAGCCTTGAAGGGCATTGAAACTCCTGCTCGCTTATATTATCTGGGGTCCATCCTAATTGAGGAGTTTGTGACCACATTCTTTGTGAATATCTGTATATTTTTCTGAGTTTGGAACCTGTCCCAGGTACCCCCTCATTCTTGCAGTGGATCAAAATGTATCATCTCCCATACATCACCTGCTTTACACCATCAATTTTTTGCTTGGTCATATGTTACTTGCTCTTATCTTTTATGAAACCACTCAGAACACAGTCTAGTTGCTGGTCCCATATCTACCAATATAATGCAGGCTGTCATCAACATGGAACACACAGTAGAAGCTGATAGTTATCCACACTTTCTATTGTGCCTGTCTGTCATCAATACATGCTTCCAGCAACTCTTACCCAGATTAATCAACACATTGAAATTGATTAACATTATCAAAAACACTTACTATAAGAATATCCAACCATCCTTCCATCTCCTATGACTAAACCTGAAGCAAACATACAATGGCCTGATGTATGGCAAGTTCAACCCATGTTTTCTCCAAAGAATTTTTGAAGAAGCTGAACTCACCTCAGCCTCTTACATTGTGGACATGGGCTCTGGTGTGGGAGATGTAGTAGTTCAGGCAAGCTTATATGCAGGATGCTCTGCATTTGGCATTGAGCTACACCCAGACCTTATGAAACTAGCTGAAGGCCTTCTATCTCATATACAGCAACTCGGCCAGCTGTCCAGCATACCAATTGGTGGAATGGAAATCATCCAAAGGAATATGTTGACAGATGCAACTGCCAAATATCATATTGAGCATGCAGATCTCATAGTATGCAACAACCAATGTTTGGATGCTCAAGGCAAGTATCAAAACCTTTATGTTATCATGCTCACTGAAAACTTGTGCATTTAGAAAATCTGCAACTGTCAAAAACTTTGACCCATGCCAAGAAGGGTGTGATTATAGTATCTCTGAAGATACTTTTTACTTCTTGTCTCCAAAGTGGAGAGCATGGTATGTGTTCCAACTCATTCAATTAACTACAATAAACTTAGGGTTGCAGATTTATTCTCAACAAAGAAACAGGTGTTTCAGTCTGGTGATGTATCATGGAGTAATAATGGTAAAGACTATTATTGGCAAGTCAAAAAGTAGAGTAGTATTAAGCATCTCAGATATAGCTTGGTTCTGCTTTGAGTGTTCTCTAACACTTTAACTCTAAATAAATGGTTAGCCTTCCTCACATGTTGAAATACCCATGGGAATTTTCATTTGCCAAATTCTCATTTGGTTTTGGTCTCACTTTATACAGCTCTCAAAATACACCCACAGCCACTGTAAACTGGTATTCATTAGTTGTGATGTTGAGAGGGAGGAAATTTATTGCAAAGAACCTGATTATAAGGCCTGTATGAATGCACTGATAGAAGATTTTGGGTCAAAATACCCACATCTTTACAACATTGATCCAGATGACATCCCCACATTTTAAGCACTTTGGACAGTAAATCAACACATTTGCCTATCACCTTGCTCAAGGTCTATTATTAGAATACCCTTTAAATTCATGTCCATTCATCCAGAAAGCTCCATCCATTCATCCTTGTTCAATTCCACTTGTACAATGCCTTTTTTAAGAAGAAAACAATCTTCACCTTCCATGCAAACTGCAATTTTCATTGCAGAAGATCCCCTTCCTGCCTGCACACTATCCTCACCTCCAGAATCTCTGTGTTCTGATAGTCCTCACTCAGATATCTCTCACTCTACTCTTTCTTCATCAACACTTTCAAATTTGTATGGCACACCAGCCAGAGGATTTGTGGAAGAGCTGTCTTGTAGACTGGAGCAACTGCTTCAAGAGCAAGAAATTGAACTCCTACCAGCTGCTAAACTTCTGACACCATTGTCCATTTGCACTATTTCCTCTCAATCCTTGACCCCTGCTTCTCCACTTCTCCCTGCCTATCAGCTTCAATCAAGTGAATGTTTGTGGGCCAAGCAATGACTCTGATGATTCCAAGAACATGAAGATGCTATAAAAAGCAATGATCTAGCTATGCCAAGCCTGCTCCCTGTCAATGCATTTCCTGGAGTGATCGCAGACTGCAAAGATCAGAAGCAAGAAATATTGCAGGGAGAAACCAACATTGTACACAATCAGGAGGAGGGAGGAAGTTGTGCCTGAAATCACTCTTGATACACAGGAAATCTTTCCCTGGATTCTAGGTGTGCATCACCATTTTTGGAGTACTTGACAACCTTGCACTTTCTAAATAACTCCCTTAGGTTCTAGATGATAGTACTTGTTCACTCTCCTTGCAGTTCCTTGACCACTTGCAATACTCTTTAGAAACCTTGTTCCATGCAGCACATCTATTTGTTAGGATCCTCACCTGAGTATTTGCAATTGCAGAAAATGACAATATCTGTTCACCTGGAGGTTGTCACAAAGCGGTTTACAGTGGAGTGACTTTCAAGAGCACAGTAATCAGTTCAGGCAAAGTCTGGTCCCAATCAACAGAGTTAATTAAATAGTCTACTGGTACAAGCAGGATACTCACCTGGTCCCAATCAACAGAGAGGTCAAGATGGGGACTCAGGTTACAGGTGGTAGGTATATATACTGTAGTAAGCTGTAAGAGGGACTAATGCTACTGGAGGACAAGATGAGAAACTAATGCTACTGGAAGACAATAGCTAAGTGACAGCTATGAGAATAAAAGGTATGGAGCATGTGGTCATGCGACAGATGCAAGAAGAGAAACAAGGACAGTTCATTAAT
>KN834784.1:420016-464586 GCA_000827265.1 Collybiopsis luxurians FD-317 M1 | reverse complement strand
AAAAAAAAAAAAAAAAAAAAAAAAAAAAAAAAAAAAAAAAAAAAAAAAAAACAGAAAAAAGGAAGTTTCTATGAACAAACAGTAATATAGACTGCTGGAACAGCTAGAATGTGCTGCTGAGTGATAATTTCACTTGCTGACTGCAGGTGGGCAGCCAGAATCCTAGGTAGGAGTAACCTCAGTACTGTGCAGAGGACTAAGCTATTGAGGACTAAACTCATCTCACTCTCAAAACAACTATACACTGCACATTGAGGTGAGCAGGATTGATTGCCTAGGTTTAGGAAGACTCTATGTCAAGTGCAGAATATGGTTAGGGTGCGCCGGACTAGTTAGGGTTGTAGTCTACATATATCCACCGTTTGCAATATACTGATCACTTGAATCTTGGACACTAATAGTTCACAAACTGTATCTTATTACTCATTGTGGTAGCCGATTGGACGAGATCAGATTGACTTGCAGTGATAGAGATTGATACTCAGCAACTGTATGGCTCTGCCACTCTGGGCCCTCTCTCCCAAGTAAGTGTAAGCGGTGTGTGTGCTGACTTGACTCGTACTACAATAGCATCGATTACAACAAACAAAGTTTAAGCCTTTACACAAGTATTCTTCTGGATGTTACAATGCATTAGAGAATTCCTACAGAGCAGGCTGTGTATCAACCAGAATCAGCACACCAAAAAGTAAGTAGTCGCGTATTGCTGAACTTACAGACGGATTTGGGAAGGGAAATAACATCCCCATGACCAACCGCAAATTTTCCATGTCTGTGTGTGCCGTTTAGGACAACTGGTTGCATACCAACGACCTGCTGCTGATCAGTACTCAAACCAAATAAGCCAGAACAAGACATACTGTACACCACACCCCATCCTGGTCGCTGACACACATATTATGCAAGGACTGATCCTGACAAATATAAAGGGACGTACACAATGATAATGAGGTGCATTCTTGAAATGAGCTGTATAAAGTGAGGCCAAAACCGAGCGAGAATTTGGTGAATGAAATTCCCGTGGGTATTTTAACACGCGAGGAAGGCTAACCATTTATATAGAGTCAAACCATTAGAGCGCAGCATTACTAGAGTATTTACAACAAAGATATATTAAAAGCAAGCAAATACACGTGGTGAAATCCCAGTGGATAGCTGGTAACTATAATGCATCATACAGGCCAGTCTATCAAGTCCCCCCCCCCAGAAAAAATACATCAAGCACAGTGGTAAACAATGGTGAATACCAGCTATAGGGCGTGGACCAGGGGAAGCCCAAATAGGAGAATCGCTGCCGTTTATGAGAGGCACTAGGGGATATGGGATTGATTTGGCCTATCTTGGCGTAGGTGCGCTTGAGGATGGTTTTGGTCAGTTTCAGTCTCTTCAATGAGCTTGATTTCATTCATGTTGGTCTGAGAATTGAGGGGACACGTTTAGATCCAAGGCATCAAAATTTAGACAGCCCGAAAGTGAGCCAAGAACCAATTTAGCGCCTAATTCTCTGCAGAGCTAAAGTGCAACCGGATAACATGAGACGTCCACCATGCCCAACTCGACAGATTCCTTAATTTTGTCCTGAACCATCTGGGCCGAGACGCATTTGATAGTGTGCATTGAATCGAGTACGGTAGTCAGAGGTGCAAGGGGCGAGATGTAAGAAAAAAATGTTTCGGTGACGGTAGGCGAATTCTGTTTGAAGAAATCTGGGCATGCCAGGTATGATTACGGTCCCAATGAACTTGACAAGGTTCGTGCCTACATAGACAGTCAGGACATATACAAACGTGAATAGGGATAAAGTGAAGATTGCTTGCCTGATTGAAGGTTTACAAGATGCTCATAGGCTTCCGCAAGTTCATTGTGGGGGTTGTGGAGCGAGTCTGTGCAATAACCGAAGGCTGCCTCGCAAATGATGTCCAGAGTTACTTTGCTCACTATTCATTCTGCCTGAGCCAATGCTCCAAAGGGACTCTAAAAGGGGAAATACATACTCCATTCGTATACCTGGATTATCTTGCCCTCTTTTTGATCAGCTTGCACTGCAAAAATGTCTACGAGTCTGCAGAACCGTAGGTACCGAGTAAATACACGGTCGTCCGAGCTACTTACCCTTGAATAGCATCATAGTACATGTCCGTCTCTGTACACAAGAATTCGAGGACAGTCTTGCGAATTTTGAACGCACTTACGCGCCATGAGATTTGGAGTGGAAAATACCGGGTTCATTGCTTTCCTCATCTGCCTATGCTCGTCTCCTGTTACGGTGAGCAAGCCGTACCCGGTGACATGACCCAGGACCTTTCTCATAAAGTTGGGCTAGCAAGGTTCAACTTTGGATTGTGTAAACATCAAAAGTAACACCGCACATACTCGGGGGTAATCTAACCAATCTTTGACCATTATTTTGTGTAAAGCTTCGGGCCTCAGGAACATGACTCTTTCGATTCCAACAGGGCCAACAACGCGTACTACGGCGCCGTACTGCTTGGCCCATTCTCATTGAGCGATTCCTGATTCGGAAGACATTACTTTGGTAAATTGTCCCCAGAGAGGATGACCTAATGGGGGCCCAGGTACATTGCGGATAGGAGAGAAAAACAAAGGATAGAAGAACAATTTGTGCAGAACCCAGTATACGGTAAGCCCTACGCAAGCTCGATTTTCAGAAACCTCAAACTGCGGAGATGTACAAGTAATAGTAAATCTTACCGACTGGAAGGACGATAAGAGGAGAGGTGGATAAGATATCTGGGAAAAGATTGCTAGCAGAAATGGGGGACATAGTGGTGGTTCGATTGAGGGTTCAATTCCGCCAACTCCAATTCCATGCTTTTGGCTCGTGAAAAAAAGACGATTCGGTTGCAGATCCGGCTATCATTGGACTGATTAGCGCCGTCAAAAAGGTCATGTGCCGTCACTGCGCAGTGTTGCTTTGACCTTCCAAGTTGGGATGTTCCTCTATTGTCAAGGCTCGTTGCTCGGAATATGGAAACCCTCTGACTTTAGCAAACTGAAGAGCCCCCGAGGTGTTCTGAAGCTCTTTCTCGCCAGAAAGGTTGACGGTCGACTTGCTCGGAGGTAGCTTGGATACATGAGGTGGATTGATGATCTAGCAGGGAATCCTAGAATGCAGAAACAAGGTTAGAGCTAATTGTTCGGTTTACACAATGATCGTGTTGTGTTATGGTGCATCCAGTGGATCATCCGGTCAGCCTTGCTGTTGGCTCTGGCAACTGAACCTCTATGTGCTCATCTCCTACGCTGATCTAGACAACGCCCAAACGTGATTCAAACAGAAGGAAACCTACAATGGAAGCACGCTCAATTGATTGTGCCTCGCTCTATGATACTTGGTTCTGTGGTAGGCAGGGAGGAGAAAAGTGTACGGCATGGGACTAGTACCAATGAGGCGTATTCGATAAGGTTCTTTTGTTCGACTCCGCTGGCAGAGCTAATACATGCACGGATGTGTCCTTGCATCTTTTGTATCAGCCAAGCGTCTGACATTGGATATGGTTTTCGAATGTAGCATGCATATCCAGGAAACCTAGACAAATATAGTCAACGTCGATGACTCAATTACCGACAGCCTCCGTTGCTCATCTTCGGGGCTATCCAGATATCTTGGGACGTGGTAACGATACATTTTCTTTTCAACCTTCAAGCTGTCTTCATTAAATTGTGATCCAAAAGAGTTATTTGAAAAAAAAAAAAAGAGCTCTTTTGAGTCGTTAAAACAGAGCTCAGGTGCAGCTGCACTTGCACTTTGCTCCTAGGATATCAGCTTCCTGGCCCACTACATGGCACAAGACTTCTTAACTATACTCTGCTGCCAACCACAATTTCCTGTTAAGTAGAAGTCACCGCCATGAAATAATCCCAGAATTCGGTGCTTCCGCTCCTATGCTGCACTTTGCAATAGGCTGGTATGTCTTCCCTTCTGGCAGCGCATTGCATATATCCCCACACACCAAACCCAAAGAAATTTTTCTGACGGCCGTCCTCAGTATTGTATGGACCATGTGCTTCCAGACTCGATGCAAGAACTGGATCGGAAGAGAACAAATCAGTTCGAATGAACTTCGAGAGCAAATCAGTTGACGTTATCTGCCAAGGTACTACGCACAGGACCAGGCCTTAGATAAGAATAGATTTAGGCTAACGAACGGTCCAGTTCGAGCTGAGATTCACGATGAGATATTGGATTTTTTCTGGTTCTGTTCCACAGAAGGATTATACATGCAGCATTGAATCCAGATACATGGCGAACTGTCGACAAACTTTGAAGAAGGAGTATCCCTTTTTTATCCCCAGATCGGCAGATCACCTCGATCTATGCAGTTCCCAACCCCATGCCAAAAATGAAAACCTCTGCGTCTTCCCGGGTCCCGCGACTGTGGTTGATTCCAATATAGGCATTAGCCCAATGGCAAACTTGAATGTGGCTTAATATATCAAAACAAAACTCAGCTCAGATTCAACGGAAGGGCAGGATGGGAACAGACGCATTTCAGCTTTGGTACTGTAGTCAATCAGCAGTAAGTATGATAGCCAACATGGCTTAGTTCGAAACTAGCCCCAATGCAGAGGGGCTTGGATATTCGGAGGGAGTTCTAGACTACGAGAATACGTATCGTCCATGGTTCAGCTTGCGTGATGATCATGCTGTGCCCAGGAGCATCGATGCACCTCACTGTTGGCTCTGAAAATTGAGCATATATACATTCTGAAGCCGTCTCTTAGGGAATTGTCCATCAACTTCCAAGGGACATGTAACATTTTGTTCCACGCTGCTCTCGAAGATGCCAAATATGAACCAGAAGGGCGATAAGAGAAATTGCAATGGAAGATGCATTGACAAGGTAGGGAAAAATCAGGAAGGTGGGAAGTAATCTCTGTCGCTTAGCTGGGCAATATAGAAGTAGGTAGTACCGATTGTGTTTGATCAGGTTTTTCGCTCATTTGGGGTAGTAATAGCTTCTGTGCTTCGTACATGTGGACTCACGTGTTTGGTCGTCCTACCATGCGCATATTTGTGAGATGCAACATGTACGGGAATGAAATTGAAGAATACTTGTCAACGTCAAATCTAGCCGCATTGTGCTTAACTTTGAATCCGGTTCTTTTTCCGAACCACGTTCCTCCACCGGTCGCCCCAGTTTCGTTGCTATTTTTGACTCTCTGAGAGTACTGTCTATCTTTTACTGGCGGAAACCTATGTGAAGCCCGTGGCGGAGAGATGCCAATAGATGAGGGGTACCATCATTCTTATTTCTGACCTTTTTTGAATGCGCATGGTAGATATCTTGCCTTCCATTCTTTCCTTATCCTCGAGGGTCGGCTCCTCGGGATAAAGGGTGATTCTCCTCATGTCCTAATGATTAGTAAAGTTGCGCTTTGGATAGCGGCCGCAGATCAGCCGCAGATACCGTCGGTGTTGCCTCGGGGGTGTTGCCTCGGGGGTCTTTCACTCGCAAGCTCCATCCTGACCTGTCACTCATTCTGGAAAATAGACCTTGCAGAATGTGGTCAACTTGTCATGATATATTGTCCAGGTCGCTTGGCCTGGAGAGATAATTTACTTGTTTCTCGGTTCCTCTTGGAAAGGAAGAGTCATCAGCTGATCGTCGTCAGACGCAGCGCCGCCACTACTACTTGATTGCACGATTTCTTTTGCCGAATAACGTCGACCAGCGGCCGGTCAGCTACTGATGCGCAAGATTTTTTTCATATTGTGGATCCCGGTCGTAGATTTACCGTGCACGGGTAAGACCAAAATACTTACTCATACATGGTTCAAGTCATTCCCTTGATTATATGCCTGCACATGCAGTTGATAGATGGCGGTTATATACTCGATCACAGATCAGTAATAAGCAAACCTTACTTTCATGGTCCCGGTCATTCGAAGCTGAATTGCAGGCGTCAAACAGTCAACTATATACTACTACTAGTAGTAATTCGATGAAGGGCAGACTTATGATCCACAGGGTCAAAGTACTAGTACCTGATATGGGTGTCTAGAAGTAGCTCCGGTTCGCTTTCTAAGCGGATTATCCATTCGATGACAGCAGGCAAACCCCGGAATGGAGTGTGCGCTGATATGTCTAGATTTTATCATATATGTATCATCACATTATTCTCAGATTGATTCGAACCCTCTTTATCCACTATCACCTGTTGACACTCTTCTTTTCTTAACTTGAGTCTTCTCGCAGAAGTTTTACTCGTGTCCCTCTAAGCATCAAACAATACCACTATCTGTCATTTTCAGGAGTGCCAGTAGAAGCTCTTTTCTAAATGACGTGGGAGGCTCCTGTCAAGCGTAAAGTACACCGTCTGAATGTAGTTTGAGTGTGGCTCGTAAAGAATACATGATGTCATGTTGAGGAACTCTGCAGATAAGCGCCTTATTAGCTATTCCATATGCATTCTTGCTGTTGATAGTTCCGATGATAGGACGGTCCCGTAGGATGTCCACCACATTTCCGGTAGCGTCCTCGACTCGCTGCAGTCCTTGTCCGTTTCAAGAGCTCGCGGATAGAGAGTTGTAGCCGTTATGTGGTATGTGTAAACCTAGATTGGTACCCCTTTCGGCCTTTCCTCAATCATTACCGAAAGAGGACGGTCAAAGCTATTTATATCACTGTCTGATGTCTGTTGTTTCAGGCAACAGCAATGCAGCCGGGACATTAAAGCTGCTCCAAGGAAATGGTACATAGATGATAGACGTGAGCATATGGTGGTAAAAGTGCACTGTATGGTCTTACTTGACTCCAAAGGCCGGCCATTTATCCGAAAAGGTCCTCCACGACCTTTTTAATACATTCAAAAAATATAGATAAATACAGAATCTATGCGACTAGTTCATACAATTAAGAATCAAAGATGGCACCATAAGCAGGAATTCCTCGACTCTCCATGCCATAAACAACCTTTCTCGTGAGCTTCGGGTTCGAGATGATGTAAACAGCTTCTGCGCCGCTTTCTACTACCATTTTATATGTACAGGCAACCATATCTGGACGTCCCTGCTTGCGAGTATCCCAAATCCACGCATTCGGATCTGCCTTCTTTACCGTTTCTATAATCTTCGGGCCGTATGTGGTTTCCGGAGCGGGAGTACTCCAAAAGACACGAATTTGTTCATTGTAGTTACAGAAGAAGAGGCTGAGTGGTGGTCCAATACCAGAGCCAGTGGCGACGACAACGATCTTGCGGAAAAGCTTCGAGGTGTAGAGGAGTCCATGGAGCGGGTATCCACGGACCCACAGCTTCTTGGGTGGATTGTGGATAATCCTATTAGTCCAGTCACCAGCGTTTGAGACCACAAGAGAAAAGCCATCTGGCTTGCCGTCCAAAGTTTGGCCTGGAATCGATGCGTAACTATGCCATTCAGTCACTGGAGAATCAGAGACTTTCAATCCGTAGAAAGGTTTCATATTGCGATATTTAAAGTGCAACCGGATAACATGACTGGAAAGAGTCTCGGGGTAAACGTCCACCTGTCGCAAACGGCCCCACGAAAGAGCAGTGCAGCACGAGGAGACGACGAACGTCCAAAAACTGGAAGTGCTGATGAGGTACCGGCCGAGAGATGGGGGATTCGGCTCGAGCAATCGGTATTGATTACCGGCAAAACACTGATGCATCCAAAACGTACAGACAGCCACCCATCCCGCAAATCTATGCATGGCCTCGAAATAATCATGGTATTTGCGTCGGAATGTTGGGTGTGCGCTCCCGAGAATGAAGCAGAACATGAGGATTAAGATGTAGGAAGTAATCACGTTGGCAAGAGACCATTTTGTCGGATGGTGAATGTGGTCCTTGGTTGTCACCGCGGTATACATGATATACCAGACGACTGCAGCAACTCCTGCGCCACTGTGAAATCCTCCATATGAATATACCTGAAAGACATTGGTTACAATCAAATGTATCGATCTAAATCTTTTGGAGCTCACTTTCGCAAGGCGCCGTCGAATCCACAAGGGCGTACTCCACGGGACAATATCCGTGGCGATTTCGTACCACAGGTTGACAAAGTTTTCTTGACGGAAGAGAAGAGTGACCATAAGATTTGCGGAAGCAGCATTTCCAACACCTTGTGCGGAAGGTGTGCCTCGATTCTTAGCTACCATCACAATAAAGGCGATCAAGTTTGCAGCAAAGACCACCGTAAAAGTCTTGCGGTAGTACGAGAATGCAATGTCTAAATGTAATTTGTGGGTTAGATCGACAAGTGCAATGTGCGAGTGAAAAAACATACGATGCAGCCACCGCGTGAAGCTGGTATAACCGAGTTTAGGAGGAAGCTCGAGGTCAAGCTTTACTTGTTCAACCTGAGGGTCTTTCGGTTCGCTGTCCTTCTTCTCGATGTCTCCCGAATGAATCGAGCCTGTTCGAGAGCTCGAAGTCGGGGTTACATCACCGCTGGGGACAGCGACCGCATACACCTCAGCAGGATCCTTCTCGATGTCGGTAGAGTGCTTCTCGATATCACTGGAGACAGACATCTCGTAGAAAACGGAGCTGGAAAGGGGAGAGGAAGCTTGGGTGCTTGCTGTTTCTCTAACCAAAAAAGTCCCTTTTTATACGGAAAATTGGATTAAAACGAGAGACGGTTAAATTAGAAGATCCTACGATATCTGTGACCTTACTGATAGCTGTACCATTCATAAAATCTTATTTATCAGGAACTGTATTGTGGATTCGTGGAGATTGTAATGCATGCTATACTTTGATAGTGGCATAAGAATGTCACAGATGCGCATGGCCCCTGGAGTGCGTACTATGCGCATACGAGTCTTCGCGATAAAACGACGGATGTCGATCTTTTCTCTGAATAGACATCCACGCGTAGCAAACTTCTGACCGGATGGCGTGGTATCGAGCATCGGAATGACTCTTGGCTCTCGATAGTATCGGACCTAATCGGATAGTTTGCGATTGAATGGCAGAAACCGAGGAAGTTCGAGTAACTGAGTATCCGAGTGTAGTGTGATAAAAACCTTTGTTACGCAAATCGAGGGACCGATTGAATGGGCAATTGACTTTCCGCTTTGTCGGAAATTTGATGCCACTAATTGGGATTTTTAACCTCCAAGTCTGAAACAGTCGAAAGGCTAAATGAAACGAAGGGCAAATCGGCACTGGTGCAGGTTAAGGTCGCCGATGTATTAGGGCCGTACGAGAGTCGTCGAAAAAGGCGGCCAAGTTGCTAGGGAGCGTCGACGGTCACCTGAGCCCGTGTTTCTGCTTCTACTCGGATGATAATGGTTGATCCTATGTTCTAGGATAGAGACTTCTTGGAACAGAAGGGAAAACATGTACACATGGAGGAATTCGAAGCCTTACTGAAATTTGATCTGCGGGTTTACTTTGCGGTCTCGACTGCACTGCCTTGCATTTTTCGACCATCCGAAATTTTAAGCGTTATACAATCTTCAATGCGGCGTACATGGACAGATTGCGCCACTCAGACCTCTACCGAACCTCCAGTAAGACCGAGCGGTGAACCTGTAGATGTTGTAGGAGAGGAAAGTGGACCCAGCGACTCTAGTGCGACAGTTGACATCTTGGGTATTGATGAGAGATAATCGGAAGACTCACAATCACCATGCGAAAATGATCTACATATGCACAGTATCAAGATAGCGAGAAGTTCGTTGCCTCTCAAAGGAAGTTGGATCATCTTTTCTTCCTCGTTTTCACATATATTTACGAGATACTGGCACATAGTTGCGGGACAAGTCGGTGATGCCGGGGTCACTTCTTGGCAGACAGCTACATATACACGAGTGGCTCCGATCTTTTGCTTGACAAAAAATTTTTGACGGTGTTGGTGCCTAATTCAGAGGGTGACAAACACTTCCCAGGAAGATATCAAGTGGAAGCGAACTGTCGAAGGACTTGGTATAGCAAGTACCGACTTCTCGAACGGATAGAACAGGAACGGTCAGAAGAGACTCAGAGTGGAGGATGAGTGATATTTGGACTCAATTCCGGGGAGACGTCGGAATGATATGTATGGAGGACAGGTGGAGTGTGAGTACCAGAGCAGAGGCGGGATATTTCTGATTCGGAAGCGAAAAAGCACAGCAACATTTCTTCAGCTTCTCTGTCCCAGTCAAGCTTCCAGTCATGTTTGTACCGAGAGTGACACGAGTGATAGTTCCTCCGGATCCGGCAAAACGAACAATAATTTCCTCAGCAAATCGAGTGGTGGTTCTGCTGATAAAGCTAGTGACAGTTCCTCTCGTAAAGCGAGTGGTAGTTCCAGTTTTGCGAGTGACAGTTCCTCAGAACGAGAGGCAGTTCATAGACGCTCATTCGCCTTGAATAACGGAACAACTCGATAAGGTAAATGCAGTACAACTTATAGGCTATTTGATCGCTGGAAACTTGAGCCAACGGGTCAGTCGTGCCTGAGCACCCGCCACTGACCTCGACGGTAGGGTTCGGGACATTTTGTGAAACGTGCTGTATGTGTGCATCCGGAGGTACGAAATGCGTGGAAAGAAAAGAATGGGGGTGGGCTTTTGGCGACGGGCGAGAATTTTTAGCAACGAGAAGAAGGGTATCAAAGGAGCCCATGTTGTTGACTGAATACCATCGGGTGAAGTAGGGGTGGGTAGAGTGAGCCTAGAGTGAGCCAAGAGCCAAGGAACGAGAAAAGCTGAAAAAGATGATTACCATCGGGCAAAGCAGGGTGACAAAATTAGGATCCATTGTTGTATGTAAAGCGACAACCGTAAGGTTCCTGTCAAGGGAGGCAAAGAACTTGCACAATGCCGACCGAGTGGTAAAGAGTCCGAGAGTTAGTAAGTGTCAAAAGAATAGAAAAAAAATAGAATATCTTGATTCGCATAAACCTGAAGTGATTTAGGGAGAAGCAGGACGATTTTTCTGATACTATTACCTCTGGACACCGATGGTAATGTTCAAGTTGTACTGCTCCTCACGGATACTGGTTGGGCGTTTATCTTATCTGCTGGCGCCTAGATTATCAGTTATATGTTGAGCCGAAGGCCGGCCGTTGCGCGGCGCGCAAGAGCGCCTATTGCCCCTACACCTTCACTGAATGCTGCGATGTACAACCACAGCTTGAGTACCAGCTCGTGGGCCCAGTCTAGCTATAATGTCTCTGTAAGCTTTCATTCTTTCATTTATTGATGGTTAAACTATAGATAGTATAGAATTTGGCCGTGTCGAATTGGAACTTAGCTCGTCCGGAACGATGTCCACCCTGCTTTAACTGTATGCTGCCAGCTTTTACGTGTGGACAGTACGGAGACTGTGATCCATACAATGGTCAGTGCAAATGCCCACCAGGATGGAGCGGCATCGATTGCTTGACGCCACGTACGTGACCTTGCAATGCCCAAGTCTTCGTTTTCTCAGAATGTCTTGACGGATCTAGAATGCGGTGCACTGGCTGATGGAGACCAACGAAGACCGAGAGAAGAAGGTCAAAAATGCGACTGTAAAGACGGATGGGGAGGCATAAACTGCAATGGTTCGTGCCGGCGGGATTATTCTTGGATTGTTCATTGAAACCTTCAACCAGTTTGCAAGACGGATCAAGCATGTAAAGGATTTCCATTATACGGTATACCGGACTCTGACCAGGACGAGAACGACGCGCAAAACATGACTTGTTACACAGGCGGTGAAACAGTATTTCAGAACCATCAATTTTGCGACGTTACCAGTGCGTTTACATCTCCTTCAACTTGATAAATTGCTTACTGTAATACACACAGACCGTAAGATTCTTGATCAAGTCGGAGAGAACCGTCCCGTTCAAGTCACCTTCAGCTGCGACAAGAACGACGCGACTTGCTCCTTCCAGTTTTGGGTAGATGAAATTGAGTCATTTTACTGCGGATTGGACGAATGCGCTTCGGAGCGCACACCTGGTTACGACTTCAACACGACATCGTACAAATGCAACAAACTAAAATGCAAATGTGTACCAGGACGGTTCATTTGCGGTCAGGATGGCTCCATCGACATTAGCGACTTCCTTACTGAAGAAATTAAGGGTCCTGCTACCTTTGAATGCACTAGCTCCAGCGCGAGCGGAGAGGCCCCCGATAACTGCAAATTCTCCGAAGCCGCCATGAACCAACTTATCGACGAAGTCTTTGGCGATCCGTACATCACCCTCAACTGCAATGGTGGTGAATGTCTACACTACTCCCAGGTTCCCGGATATGTTCGTCCTCCGAAACCCGACAGTACTAAATTAGTTGCCGTCAGTGCCGTCGGCGCTTGCCTCTTTGTCGTTCTGGTTGCTCTGCTTTTGTGGTACGTTGGCCGCACGGGCTCTGTCGGCGACTATATCCCTGGACTCAAGAAAGGCTCTGGTGGAATTCGGCTACCGGAATCTGAAGAAAATGAATCGGCCAGGCTCATGGCGGAGCACGTTCCTGCGTCGATGCATTTCGACGACGTATCATACATTCTAAACTCAAGGGAGATTCTCTCAGGCGTTTCTGGTGCCGTGAAGCCGGGGCAAATTATGGCTATTATGGGCGCATCGGGTGCTGGAAAATCGACCTTGCTCGACATTCTCGCAAGGAAGAGTAAACGTGGAGTAGTAGGGGGAGAGATCTTCATCAATGGACGGATTGTCACTGACACGGAGTTCCGTGCGGTGACTGGATACGTTGACCAGGAGGACACGTTGATGAGTACTTTGACGGTGTACGAGACTGTCTTGTACAGTGCTCTTCTTAGGCTGCCGAGGGAGATGAGTGAGGAGGCTAAGAAATTTAGGACTCTCGAAACGCTGAACGAACTAGGGATTTTGGGTATCAAGGACATGCGTATTGGAAGCACGGGCCACCGTTCTATTTCTGGCGGTGAGAAGCGCCGTGTCTCGATCGCCTGTGAGCTCGTCACCAGCCCTTCCATTCTCTTCCTCGACGAACCCACGAGTGGTCTCGATGCCTTCAACGCCTACAATGTCGTCGAGTCGCTCGTTTCTCTTGCCAAGACTTATAACCGGACGGTCATCTTTACGATCCATCAACCTCGTTCCAACATCGTCGCTCTGTTTGACCAGCTTTTGGTGTTAGCTTTGGGTCGAGTTGTGTATTCGGGCGAGTTTGGGAAGTGTGGCGATTACTTTGAGAGTATAGGAAGGCCGTGCCCGCCTGGGTTCAATATTGCTGACTATCTGAGTGCGTTTTCTTGCCTGAGACACGCTTCATCTCTTACTGAACTTTCTTCAACTTCACACAGTTGATCTGACAGTCCAATCTAGTGTGGAATCGAGGTCTGCAAGCCCTACTATGGACTCTTCCCCTTTGGAAGGTCCCGAGAACGCCACAGAAGGCGAGCGGGCCGCTCTCATGGGTGCTGATTCGACTGAGTTACGAACACGGCCCAACTCTGTCAACTCTACAGCCTCGGGAGCTCTTAGCACTATCAAACACAGGACATCGCAAATCTTTGATGCTGTTTCCGGTGGCCTCTCATCTGGTAGTTCGAGCCAAAGTCAACTTGCGACAAAACTCAGATACTTGGTGGATGAGTACAAGAGGAGCCACATTGCGAGGGGCATCAGAGAGGATAAGGATGCGGTCAGGAACGGGGCGATGGGATCTGCAAACGGAAATGGAAGCACGAATGGAAACGGAAACACGAACGGAAACGGCAACGGAACTCAGCTGCGTGATATTGCGACGGAGACTGCGCTTCTAAGAGGGCGGAAGAGGGCTAGCTGGGGCACGCAGTTTAGGATTTTGAGTGGCAGGGCGTTCAAGAATCTTTACAGAGATCCGGCACTATTGATGGCACATTATCTTTCGGCGATACTTTTGGCCCGTGAGTCCCTCCCGCTCTCTCTTTTCCTTATTTCGTCTAGGATTCTGACGATATAAATTCTTTTGATTAAGTGTTCTGTGGGGTTTTCTACCATAACATCACGTATGATCGCTTCTGTTATCGATTGCAAGATATACTGATATTTATTCTTTCTTCCCGTTAGCAACGACATTGCCGGTTTCCAAAATCGACTAGGTATGTTTACACTTGTCGTGTGCGGTGGTTTGTTCTAACCTTATACGTCTTCTTTTCAGGTTTCTTCTTTTTCACCCTTGCCCTTTTTGGATTCTCGTGTTTGTCAAGTCTTGGGCTCTTTGCCAATGAACGGATATTATTTATGCGCGAAAGGTACGTAGTCTCGCTTCTCCGTTCTACAGCTGGGTACTGATTGATACCTTGCAGGTCAAATGGGTACTATTCGTCGTTCACCTACTTTTCATCAAAGGTACGTTCTGTGTGAATCTTCTGTTGGCCAGCACATTTACGCTGGTTGCGTTTTAGATTCTATTCGACATACTACCTCTTCGTCTGGTTCCCCCGCTCATGTTTGGCGGCATCGTCTATAGCCTTATCGGACTCGTAGCCACCGTCGAGACGTTCTGGAAATTCATCCTCGCTCTGGTGTTGTTCAACCTCACGACGGCTACTATTGTTCTGTGGTTGTCGATTGCATTTGAGAGTGTGAGCGTGGCGAGTCTGGTTGGGACCTTGATCATGTTGTACAAGTGAGTTTCGTTTGGAACCAGACTTGTAAGCGGGAAATGGCTAACCGCTGCACTTAGCTTACTGTTTACTGGTCTCCTCATCAACCGAGAGACGGTGACGAAAGCGTTGCAGTTTCTGCATACGATATCATTCTTCCATGCTGCGTTTGAGGCGCTCGCTGTCAATGAGCTGAGGTATCTTTCGCTCAAGGAGCACAAAGTCAGTATCCCTTTTTCCCTTTTCGGAGGCGCCGCAGTTGATCGATGCTTATGTATCATAATATATAGTATGGTGTCGACTTGGATGTGCCTGCTGCTACCATTCTTTCAACGTTTGGGTTGAGGGCTCAGGTAAAGGTGCTTCATCCATGCCGTTTGGCTATCTGTTGACTCGTTTGTTTCCTCTGTAGTCCTTCTGGTGGCCTAACATTGCTCTACTGGGGATATTCATTGGGGTGTTCACCGTAGGAAGCTTCCTCACCCTCCACTTCTTTGTCAAGGAGAAGCGGTAGAGCAACGAAACGAAACGACATGAAGTATCTCATCCTCTGCGCTGAACTCTGGGTGTGATATTCCAATTCGAGTTTGGCTTCGTTTTCTGGTTTTTGGATTACCCTCTGTGTATATACGTGATGATATGATCTTACTCTAATCGTACGTAGAATTTTTTTGTTTCTCTCTTATAGCTATCGTGGATTCGGGATGTACTGAAGGCGTTAGGGTACTCTTTCCACGCTGTAAATAAGTAAATTTGCACACTACATACAGTCTCTTGTATATTTGATACACAACTATGTTACACACATAAATCGTATACGTATATTCACGTGAAGTTTAGCTAGAACGATGTGTGTTTCTGGAGAATGTCTGAAAGTCTGACGAAACGCGAATGGGACAGATGAAAGGAGTAGGGAATCCACTGGTATAACAATGTATATGTCTCTGCTGATGGATAGGAAGAAGATCAAAGAGATGCGCGCTCGATGCTATGCCCAACCCCAGAATTTCGAGAGAAGTCCAGACAGGCTCCACCACCCACTTTGACTTACCCCAAGCCACGCAGATTTGGTTGCCTTGTTAAAAGTCTCATAAAAGATATCGAAATTCCGACTGCCTGGACTTCCTGGAGGACTATATACAGCAAACACGATTCTCCGGAACCAGCCATTGAATTCTGGCTCGAGTATTACCTCCTTCATCAACCTGGCAACGGCTTCCGGGGGACATCGATAAGCTCCACAACCCAGTGCACCTTTTTCAACGGTGTTGTAATTTAGATATGAATGCGTGCGTTGATAGTTGGATAGAGCAACGTACCGAGAACCAGATACCGCTGATTCTTCCCTGCAGCTATACGAAGAATCAACCGGACCTTTTCGCGTACATTGTCCCGATCTTCTTCCCTTTCGAAATCCGAGCCGTCTGTGCTAAGCGGAGGGAGACGAGGTGCTGCTACGGAGATGACGGATATTACCCTTCGTCGTTTGCTGGGAAGCTCCGGACAGAGTTTCCCATCGGACGAAAGTACGAGCTCGGTCAGGGCTTCTCGGAAAATCACTACTCCAGGTGAATAGAGCCCTGCGATGGATTTGGGGCCGGTGTTCGGCCATGGGTAGTGAGAGGCAGAGTGGAGCAAGGTAGGGAAGAGAGTCGAGGAGTAGCATAAGGCTTCTTCCTGCAACGTGAAATCAGATAGATGAAGGTTGAATACCTCGAAGGACCTTCGCTTCACTTCACTAACCTGAGCCATACTGCCGGATTCGTACCCGCCTCCGGGATGCTGGTCGCTCGCGAGATTCAAGACGGCCGTCTTACCCTTGGCATCATCGCCTACTGAATCCATCAGCTTGCGTGCAGCGACCAAAGAGTCTTCGTTGACCACTTCGATCTGTATCTTGGAACCTGCGGGATACGGACGTCTCGTTCCATCGAGCGGTTGCAATTGTTTAGAGAAGAAGACGGACTCGGACGATGCACCTTCGTGTCGGTGTTCTGAGATGACGGTGGTGAATCGTTTCTTGTTCGCTTGTACAATTTGTGCGCGCTGGGAGTAGAGTGATTCGTTGAATCTGTATCACAGGATGAATATGAAGTTCTGGTTCACCGTGGACGCCATTGGAATGAGAAAGACTTACTCGCTCATGTTAGGAAGCGGAAAGCAAAAGTCGAAATGAACACTTGCTTTCTTTGCAGCCGGTTATGTAGTGTCCCGCAACCTCATGTTCTCCAGCACTCTGCTGCCCGTTGGAGAGCCGATCGTCTGTCTGCCAATCTAACCATTTTTGTGCATTTCAGAACCGAACTTCGTGTTTACAAACGTTTGCTAAAGTCGAAAGGGAACAATTGGATTGAAATACAAACACTACAGGACAGGTCTAAGATAAAGCCTAAAGTACACCATTAATGTCCAAATGGTCCAGCTAACGAAACAAACTTATCCCTCCAAGTCAAACAGTATCACCTCCGCTACCCTATCACCCCTGTTTTCAACTACAAGATCAGTGCCGGAAGGAATCTGCAGGTACCCTCCGTCACCCTCCTTCAAGATATGGCCTGCGACGCTGATAGTGGCACCATGCGCGGGGCCTTCGTTGTATCCAGATCTCATCACGACATGAATGTACCCCTTTGGACCCTTTATCGCCTGATTCAAGCTCTTTCCTGGGCTCAAAAGGGTAGCGTACATCGTCAATGGACTCTGTACGGGCGCGGGACCTTCACCCTGCTTTGCACCCTCCCGCAAGTCCCCCTTCACCCCTTCGGCATTCACGGGAGCAACAACCTACATAAAATTTCTCATGTCAGCTTACCAGCCCCAATGCACCGAGAAAAACATTACATACCCTCACCCAAGCATCTTTTTTCTCAGCATCCGAAAAGTGGCGCGTGAAGTACTTTGGTGTCAGTCGGGAGACGGAAGGAAGAGACCATATTTGGAGGAAGTGGACAGGTTTATTTCCGTATGCCTTTTCGGAATGGGAAATGCCTGTACCGGCAGAGGTTAATTGGACGTCACCGCGCTTGAGGACTTCGATGTTCCCCATCGAGTCTTTACTGCGGATGGAATGAAAATGAGACTCAAACGGTGAAAGATGTATACACGTACTGCTCAAGTTCTCCTTCGACCACATAAGAAAATATTTCGAATTCTCTATGCGAGTGAGTACCGAAACCAGTTTTAGGAGCGACGCGATCTTCGTTGATAACTCGCAGGCAGCCATATTTTTCGTGGTTAAAGTCCTGGTACCTATCCGAGCCAACGAGTGAGCATATAGATCCTTATCGCATAAATCAAACTGACGTACATCGCAAACGAGAATGAATGGAACGTTTTCAACCAGCCATGGTCAGCATTGCCTCTGTCCTGGCTGAATCGAGGAGCAATCGTGACTTGAGACATGTCTGTGTGTGATACAGTCGAAAAAGGTCTAAGATGAGAAAAGGTTTTTAGAGTCAAATTGGTCAAGTTTCTGCTACTACGGAGTAGTAGAGTCTGCGACAGAATGTTGGATGATGAGGGAAAGAGATAGAACAGGAGGCTTATATAGACGGGGATGCCAGAGATGAGAAGATATATTGTCCTTTTGGAAAGGGAGGCAACCATTACTGAGCTCGTTTACGCCCATACTATATACCCGCCCGTCAGCCATCGTCAGCAAAGGGCGCAAAATTGCCTTTTTTGGGTTCGAGCCGCCCACGTCAACCCACGCGCGTGATCATGGCGTAAGCATCATTTCGCAAATTTGTATGCTTGCAACATTCAGCATTGGCTCAGCAAATGTACGTTTGTTCAACGTTATCTGTTGTGGAATGTTCAATGACATTGACACGGATTATCTTCTTATTCATTCCAGGTTATAATTGTGAGTAATATACATTATTTTTGAATTACTGCTGAGCTACGCATCCTGACCTCTACAACTGTTGCCCACTTTCAAGCCATTGTTTCAGTATTCGATATCTTGGTCAGCTCTGACTGCGATAACTCTCGAAGACTAACTCCCGAGTTTACCGTACGGTCACTTTGCGTCATGCAGAACTGCATTGTTGTCATATTTTCCTCGCTCTGTGAACAACTCATCTCGTCAGAAGTTCCACAACCGGAAAAAGCCCGAGCTATAAGAGCTTACCGCATCCGTAATACGAATTTCAAACTCGCTGCCCATCACCATAGTTGACTGCATCTCTCGCAGACCAACTCGCGAGTTCAAACTAGAGTACAAACAGGGAAGACGAAGTTCAGCTTTCAGAATGTAGGAAGATACAATTGGACGTACTTGGCTAGCATTGCATTTGAAAACACCTTGAGAAGAAGGAAGCGCACGTAAGAAAAAGTTCTGAGGAGAGACATAGAGAACACTCCTGCCTTGGGAAGGATCATTTCGAAAGCAACCCAAATATCTGCCTGAAGGTTAGTAGAACCTTTTACATCAGGGAGAATGCAAACTCACAGTTTGACCGGTTTGTCAAATAGAAAATCAGCAATAAAGATCCGACCATGCTAAACGGACAGTGGTGTTTCAGGCTTGCGAGGTACCAAGATGTCGGAAAATTTACCTCGTAAGCACTCCGGTTTCTTAAGAATGTATCAGTACAACCCTTTGAATCCCGCAGGTATTCGTGGAAGCTCTCACCGATCGTCCACAAGATCAATTTATCAAGGACGGCAGCTGTGCTGTGGAGGAGTCAAAAAAAAAAAAAAAATAGGAATAAACCATTTGCTTACTTTTTATATGCACTCTCATTCCTTCCCAGCCTCAGATAATACACCATCGTTGCTGCAGTAAGCAGGTCTACCACAGTGCGTAGTACCAGCGGGGTTACAACCAGCCACTCCATTTTCGAAAAGTAAGTCTTGATGGTGTCTTTTCCCATGTATATCTCCGCTTCCATAGCAGCAACCGCGATGTCTCCCAACAGTATGAAGAATGTAATGATCAAGCAAATGACCGGTATGATGTATCGATGGTGGTTGCCGAAACGCAAGATGCGGTAGGAATAATAACTTTGAGCTGCGTAGATCTTCGATGGTGAGCATAGATCATGACGCTTCAGGCGCAAAAGTTAATCTCACCAAGACCAGTGACCATACTATGAAACAGGAGCGAAACTGGAAGAGAAATCGGGATCGAGACGAAGAGTGCTTCTGCGTCACCAAAGTGAGTTACGGCGTAAAAGTATACGACATGGGATGTGCAGATTGTATGCCCAAATTCGATTAACCTAAAAAGCGGAAAGATGATAAAAAAATACTGCTCTATCAGAACGGAGATCACACGGAGCTAGCCTGAGGAACCTGTGTTGCAGGCACCACTTACCACATCCCATTCACCTGGGATCCAGGTGTCCGTGAGCCTTTCCGTTCCTTCCTCTCTAGCAAACGACAATTATGCGCTCACCAAGCCGTATTTGATCCATTTTCTTTCTTCAGGAAAGCTTTTGTGGTAAATGTACACCTGGCAGGTAAAGAGACCGAAAAGGGCGCCAGATATCAGTGAACCGATAAAGTAAGCACCTAGTGTATTATCAGAGGTCAGTTCTTACACGAGCGAGGGACGTCGTTTTGAAAAGAACATTTTGCTCACCCAAAGTGTTGTCGTAGCTTGGCATCTCCTTCAGCGAGGTTCAGAGCTTCGTTACAAATCTGTTCCTCGTCTTTAAGAGCGAAAAGAATAAAACGTGTTTGATCCCATCACACCCTTAACTAGTCGAAACTGTACTTGTAGCTTTGACGTGTGCACGTTGAGATTCTCAATAGACTCGCAGTTAAGGCGGTACAAAAAACTTTTCGGCTTCTTTTTGGCACCGGAACCCTCGTCGCATTCAATATTCCCGCTATTCACGCTCCGTCTTCATTCAGATTGCATCCGAATGAGTTCTTTTTTCGCTATTGAGGGTTGGAAGTACTTTGGAGTCACAGGAGATCGTTCCTGGCTTCATGTTGATTCGAATTGAGCTGTTAACGTGCACCGCATACCATTACTTATGGCTATGCTTCGATACCGGCAGGGAGAGTCGGCACGGAAGATGCCGGTTGCACGAAACGCTTGCTATTAATACTGTCCTACTTTCATTACATCGGCGGTAGATGTACCAAGGATCTTTGAATGATACTGAGCTTCTCTGCGAACATCAGGAAGAATAGTTGCCTCCAAGTGAGAGTGATTTCGGACCCGAAATCATGGTGATGCTGCGGCCGAGTTAATATGACGCCGAATAAGCGGCAAGATCTTCGGCAAATCACGAATACCTCTGATGAGGGCTAACTCGATTCGTGTCAAGAGGAACGATGAGAACCGATTAAAATACTTCGCAGCCCACGTCGTAAACGGGACGAAGGACGAAAGAGGTTGATTTAACTCGAGGCTTAAGTACCCTTTTACAAGAAGAGCGGGGTCGAGGATGAAGGGTAGGTGTTGTGGGCGAATGTTTGTACAATTTAAATCAAGGAAAAAGAGGTTGGCCCTGCTAAATTTTGAGCTCTCAGTCACGGTCCAACCTCGCTCATCAGCAAGCTTTAAGACAGACAACCGCGTGAATCTGGCTTTGTTCATCGTTAACATTGAACCTTGATTGTCTCTGAGGGAAACAAGATTTCATCAATACAATAACCTCCGGGCCGACCTTACGAAGAGTGTAGTATTTTAGTTCCACCGGCCGTGCCAATGACTAAATTGCCGTACTGCTTCAATGTGTTCCTACCGACTTGCTATATGGATCCAACCTGAGATCTTCCTATCGCCCCGGAGAATCGATTGCTTAGTTAGCTGTATAGGAACTCACTAGCAGTAGATTCAAATGCTATATGCTTGTTTCCGGTCAGTATCCGAAATTCGAATGGACAATATCGCCGAGATTGATCCTCTTATAATCCTCTTGTGTAAAGAAAAAGAAGCTCTTCGTTGATATTTTATCAATATTCTCGGGTAGACCCATATACGGAATGAAGCAAGGAAGAATACATATTAGCTTTCCGGCTTTCCGAAAACCATCATGATCATCGTCTTCGGAGCCTTCGTGGAAGGTGAGAAGGAGCTCACGGCTGACCGTAACGCCGCCGTTGCAGATCCCTTGCGTCTGCGAAAAGCAGTCTATTTGAGTTTGGGAAGCCATCCCAACTTATGGACTACGGAATACCTAACGGAATTGACCCCGAGGAACCTGGGAAAGGTTATGCAAAAGAATATTTATACAATGGTTATTTTGAGTATACATTATGCTGACTTTTCACAAAGTTTTCCACTATGCCCTGACTAATAAGTACTGTTTTCTATACTACTACTTTTGAATTCTCCTTCTGCGTTCACGGCCGAACTATCTCGTCCCTGAAAATCACCTCTTTCTCAACATTCAAGCCATTGATTCGCTATTTGATATCTTGTGCATCTCGGAGTGTAATATATCTCGAGGATCAACTCTTGAAGTGACGGTATGCAGACTATTCACGTCATTAAATTGTATACTCGAGACATCACCCTGTCAATACGAGAAGACATCTAGCCAAAAAATTCCAGCGGGCGTCATGATATTGGCACTTACATAGGAAGTTCTTACATGAATTCCAAACTCGCTCGGCATCACCATAGTCGACTGCATTTGTCGCAAGCCGATTCGAGAGTTCATGCTTCGAATAGAGGGGGACACAAATTTAGCATTTGAACATTGAATCTAGGTCGCGGAAGTTTGATAGAACGTACTTGGCCAACATGGCGTTGCTGAAAACCTTTGGGAGAAGCATAGTGAAGGCAATCCAGGTATCTTCTTGAAGATTGAGTAACTGGACATAGTAAGATCAAAATTTAGCGCTGGAAGACTCACAGTTCGAACGGACTGTTAGATAACAAACTAATAGTACGATTCCGAGCAGACTACCCGGGGCAGGCAATAATTAGGTCTAGGAAGATCCCTTCAAGACCCGAAAGTCGGTAAATTCACCTCGTAATAACTCCCGTTTCTGAGGAATTTATCATGATCAGTACAGTTGGTAACAGAGCGTAATATGGCAAGCTCACCGATCGACCACAAGATCAATTTATCAACGACAGCGATTGTGCTAAGTAAGAAAGAGCACCACTAGGGGTCAGAAAACCGTTAAGAATCAGACGAATCCTCTCTTACTTTCTATATGCGCTCTCATTCCTTTCATGCTTCAAATAATACACCATCGTAGCAGCAATGATCACATCTACTGCGGTGCGTACTATGATCGGGATCACAATGAGCCATTCCATTTTCTCGAAATAGGTTTGAATGCTGTCTTTGCCGGTGTACATTGAAGAGATCTCCGTTGCAGCGACCGCAGTGTCGCTTAGGAATATACAGAGCGTGAAAAAGGAGCAAATAACTGGTATCATGTATGGGTTCCTAGTCCCGAATCGTGCAATTCGGTAGGCGTAGTAGCTTTGAGCTGCATTTGTGGTGAGCTAGACGCGGACGGAAGTGGAGCGATGGTGACGGGATTTTCTTATCAAGTACTGTGATGATACTTTGAAAGAGGAGCGAAACGGGGATTGAAAGTGGGATGGAGAGAAAGAGTGCTTCTGCGTCACCAAAGTGTGTAACGGCATAAAAGTACGCAACGTGAAATGTGCAGATTGTATGGGCTAGCTCGATCAACCTGAACATTGGTAAGATATGAAGTTAGAAGAGAACGCAGCTTTCTCACTCACCACATCCCATTTACCTGAAATACAATGTGTTGGTGGGCTTCCTTTTATCTTCAGCAAACGATGATCATGAGCTCACCAAGCCGTACCTGAGCCACCTCGATTCTTCAGGGAAGTTCTTGTGATAAATGTACACTTGGCAGGTGAATAGACCGAAAAGGACTCCAGACACCAGCGAACCTATGAGAAAAGCACCTGTAATCCAGGGTCAGCCCCAACATGAGCCATAACCGCACAAGATGAGGTGTACCCAAAGTGGAGTCGTAGTTTGTCATTTCCTTCGGAAAGCCCGTGTCTTATTCTTTCGCGTCTTTAAGTATGCCGATATTGATCGAGAGTAAAATGGAGCGAGTGCAAATTTGAACATGAACATGCTTTCTGCCTTATACACTTCACTCGCTTCTCACGTGAAGTGAAACTGTATGTCGCGCCGGAACTGGCGTATCCATCTGTCGTATACTCGCTAATGTTGTCCGGACCTTCACACAAAGATAGACCTGAAGTACGAGACTTTTACGGGAACGTTTCTACGGTTGCTGCATAACTATGCCCGAAACGCTTCTCCCGATCTTTTCATTCGGGCAACCCGTTCTTTTTCTGTATTATTCTTGCGCTTTCCTCGTATCAGATCCATTATTATATTTATTGAGTTGTCTGTACTTTAACATTGATTGATTGACAGGATTAGACGGTATCTGTGAATGATGATTGCCATCGCAAGTTATAGAAGTGGAGGCTGGGTCCATTGCGCTGCGCAATATTTTCCTTCAAATGATGGTTTTGTTTCCATGGCCAGAGTTCAACCGCTTCCACTGAGGTTGTAGTGGAAGTTCTATCCTTTCATTGATGCAGGGGGTTTGTTCATCATTCGGTATCAATTTTCGAATCGTTGTTGAATGCGAGTACCGAGGTACAAGGGCTACATAGTATTGAAGTATATACTCACACTTGTATCCATCAACTATGCGGCAATGTCGTCTTGACAGGCACTGCTCATTTGGCGCGGGCATTCACAATCATCAGCTTTGGTTCACAGTGGATCCTATGGGTCAAATGGCTAAGTACTCCAAGTGACTCGTTACTCCATAGAAGAACAGAATAGAGGAGAGGGAGAGGATTGAGGGTATGTCGTTTGCGATATGTGGAAATTTCTACAATCCCATACTGAGAGAACCTGCAGCTTATTTCTGCAAATACGGTCCAGTTAAGATAACGATAGAAGCGTTCAAGATTACCGAGCCGCAGTAAGCCTCACTCGGCGGATGCACCGGTCCCACCTGATGAACACTCGATCGAGACAAAATCAAGAGGGGCAGGAGGGTGGGCGCTGGGGAAACTACCAGCGACGCGATTAGGAGAGTAATATAGGTGGAGCTCGACGGTCATGGCGGCGGCTGGGAAAAGAAGACATTTTATAGACGTTCGGAAAATACCGATGAGAAACCGATGAGAACCACAGAAGGGCCGACGAGCGCTTGATTGGTTCTTCGAAACCACCACGACGAAAATATGTGCAGTCCCCAATCCTAGCTGTACGTCCTCCTTCAACTTTTTCTGGAACATCAAGGGGGGAAGGGGAGGTAAGGCAACGTTAGTATTCAGCCTGCCAGGTCGCCGGTCGGCTGCAATTTGATTGCGGCAGTCATGTGGGATGTCAATGAAGATGCGACAACGACGCAACCTCGCGTTTTTGGTCTTTTCTAAAGTCTTAGCACAACTCTATAACTCGGTGGGCAAACATATGCTGTTCCTGGGCCTTATAAAACTCGGCCAACTCTTCCGTTGTCGCAGGTCACTTTACCATGAAGCAACTCACTCCATACGGGCTCTTGTGCCTCTTTTATTGCCATTTTCTGGGTGTCTTTGCCACTGATCTAGTGGTGATAACGCCCTCCGAGAGGCCTCCTACCTCTGCTTCCAAAGCTGTCGTAAACAATTTTGTCTCTCTTTCCATCGCGATCCATTTCTTCCAGGATTACGCTCGTACGGGATCTCAAGGAGAATCACCCAACACGTTCTCTAGGAATCTATTGTCATCTTTGAAAGAATCTACTTCCATCGCACCAGAAATCCGCATTGGAGGGACTTCTGCTGATCGTACGACATATATTCCCTCCCAAAACACTACGATATCGACGGTAACTGGCGGAAATGGGATACCTTTGAACGTTACTCTCAATCAGCAATGGTTCGAGCGCTCGTTTGATCAAGCAAACTTTCCGGATGGAACAAAGTTTATTTTTGACCTTCCACTCGTTCGGAACGACTCCCTTGCGTTGAATAACACCATTCTGGGTGCGCAATGGGCGCTGGAGGCTATCGGAAAAGATAGATTGGATGCTTTTGAGATCGGGAACGAAGAGGTACTTTGTTTTTTTCCTCACCATCTCAACAAAGTATTGACGGATCTGCAGGATTTGTATGTAAGCCAGCAGGTAGTGCCGGCGAACTGGACTGTCGCGGATTATGCTGCTAGATGGAAAATATTTAGTACGGCTGTGACAGAACAAGTTCTCATCCCGTACGGTCTTGATACGACACAGAAATGGTTCCAGGGATTAGTTTTTGCGGGGCTAGGCGCAAATAAAGCGTGGACGACGTAAAGATCTTTCCTTCGGTGAAAATGGTCGTCGACTCATTTTTCACTTTGTTTAGGGAGACGGCGTTCAACGCCAATGTAGATAGTAACAACTCGTTGAAATCAGTGTCTCTTCACAAGTACGTATCCTTCTTTGTTTTAGCATTCTCTTACAGAATCGGATGCTAGTTATCCTGCTGGAACTGCACCTTGGGTCAATCTTGGGAGTGCGTTAAATCTTCCTCGGAAATGAACATGAAATTGACTGTTCAATGAGCAGATACTTTCATGAACCATAATGCGATTGTAGCCAACCTCACACAAGTTGATGACGACATAGCCTTCTTACAATCATCACCGTCTACGCAAGAGATCGCCTTCAATTTGGGCGAGACTAATATAGATTTTACGAATTTGAATATGGATCAGTTTGGTGGGTATTTATACTCGAAACACGGTTCCTTAATAAATAAATGTTCGACTGTATTTCAGAGGGCGTTCTGGGTTCCGCCTTGTGGACGGTAGACTATATTCTTTACGGTGCATCGCAGGTAGGGTTCTTTTCTTGCCTTGGCTTTTTCTCCAATGACATTTTCTCTTAGAATATCAATAGAATGTATTTACACCAAGGAACAACTTTTGGATATGTATGTTTTTCTTTTACCTTTCATCGTACCGTTAACACTCTCAACCTTCCCATGACCAACCCTTGACTGACTTAAATTCTCCTAATAGGCCGCATGGCAGCCCATTGCGACCAACACCTCGCAGCCCAAAGTACGCTCACCTTGGTACGGCCTCAAATTTGCCGCGGAAGCTATAGGATCACATCAAGGACCTATCCAAATTGTTCCTCTTGATTTCGTTGTTCAATCCCTGCCCTCGAATTCCACAAACAGTTCCAGCTCTTCCGGTGTGGACACGAACGCGAACATTACAACCCCTACCGCTACCGCTATCAACGCCAACACCACCAACCCTACTGCCACCGGTACGAACCCGAGCGGGACCACCTCTTCCGCTGATCCTCATCAGCTCCTCACCTCGGAAAAGATCAGTGCATATGGGATATATGAATCATCCTCGCTCGCGCGCATCGCGTTAATCAACCTCAATGAATGGAATGCCACCACACCCTATCCGCGTCCAACTGCTCTATTTAAATTGGCTCTGCCTCGGGCGGGGAGTGCTAGCGCCAACGGTGATGTTTCCGCAAGGAGTGCGAAGAAGTGTACTCTCAGGCGGGCTAATACAGGGAATGGAAGTGAGGATGCGAATGAGAATGAGGGCGACAATGGAAATGACCAAGGCCAAGGCAGCGGTAAGGTTACGATCAGGAAACTCACAGCGCCCGGTGGAGCTTCAGCTGACAGCGACTTGACCTTTGGTGGAATCATGTGGAATTATACGACTCAGGGACTCCCACAGCGTGTACAAGGAGTACCGGGGACTGTAGAGGTAGACAGATTGTTGCAGGATGGATCGGTCCTGATTGAGTTGGGCGCGAGCGAGGCACTGTTGATTGATGTGGCGTGAATGGTCAATTTCAATTTTCCCGTACAGCAATATTTCATGTCTATACCCAGGCATTCATCGAAGAAATAAAAAATACGGTCCCTACTATTGATGTACTAGAGTTGATACCAGACCAAAAGTTAATGCTGCTTTGGAAATTCATTTTGTTTGAGTGCATTTTTGGCTATTCCCTTTCGAAAGTGTATGTTTTATTTAGTGGGAAGTGGATTGGCCAACTGAAAGGCACAGATCCAATGCAATTGCCCACCCCCAGAGAATAAGAATGGTCAAAGCAACTGAATTAAGTAGCCCTGACTTGTAAACTACACGGTTAAACCCGAACAGAAACATTTGCACTTGTACTAGTAAAAGTTTTTAAAGATTAATCACAATCAACTCTGGATGTTGTGTCAATTGGTACCGAGTTAACACTGTAGTCTGATATTGTTTGGCTGCTCTTGCCAAGACATATGCGCAAAATTATCAGTGTTGGAGCGATACCCTGTATTATTATACAGTATACCCCATTCAGCATCTCAGAATTGCAGCTCTGAAACGGAATGCCAACTTACAGCCAGCTGAATGGTCACTGGAGTCAGGTCAACAGGAATTGGAATTTTGCTGCTGTTTCCTTCAACTACTGCGTGAGTGATGAGGGATATTGGGTAAAGAATTCCACATTCCAACCTAAACTCCATAAGGCCTAAATAAGTATCTGTTACCGGCAACAAATGCAATGGCATACAGGACGATAGCGATTGCCTTGTACTTTTTATCACTGAGACTATGGTGGCTTTCCAGGTATGCGTGGCGGGTTAGTCGCACTGCCCACCATATCCTTCCGGCTTTTGGAGATTAGGTGAGACGATTCGTGATTACGACACATACCTACCGATCAACAGCGTTAAGACAGAATTGACACCGGCATTTGCATAATAAAATCCGAAAAGATAGTTGGTGCCTTTCAGGGCAAGCTCAAAATTTGCTGTTATGGCAGTGTCAGAGAATCCCTTTGTGAGCATTATACTGCCAGCCAGACCAATAGCTAGCAATATATAAGCACAGAAACATTCGCTGTAGAAGTGCGTACGAACAATTTGTTGCAAGGCAAATGAGAATGAGGATTACTATGTCCACAAATCTACATTCCCAGATGTGATATATACGGTAAATCTGAACAAAGGTCTGGGTCAGTTTGAAAACCCTAAGTGGATGCTTCTCACAAGGACAGCATCTGCGATGCTACTGTAGAGCTGTTAGTAATGACAAAGTATTCGAGCTCGAAGGGACAAAGGCTTACTTTGAAATTATAAAGCAGACATAGGTAAATCCCCTAATACAATAAACGAGCTTTATATCAGTCTCTTCGAAAATGTCGAAGCTACCACCTACGTTAAAATAGTCTTTGTCTCATCCTGGGTCAAAAATTTTTCCAAGGGACCAAAATCTTGACTTTGGACTGCGGTATAAAACACCACCGCATCAATGACACTGCCAATGACACTGAGAAGGGCCCCTAAAGTGGAAATGGAAAACACGGCAGTTGTCCAGAAGAGGTGTAAGCGTGGCATAGATATATATTTGCCTTGCCACAGGAAGTACGTTGAAAGGCCGAAAACCACCAGGTAGATACCTATATTATTTTTTTACGGCCATGGTCAGACCGAGTAGAAGTTAAAGCTCACCAAAGAAGATCAGACCCAACTGATTTGTATTGCGTAACAATGAGAATTACTCAACACCTAATTTTTGTGAAAGAAATGCTCACCGCTGATGAAATTATCGGTGCCAAAAGAGCAATGTCGACATTGAAAATCGACGACTGCGCAATTGTGGCCCCCATTTTAGGATATGCCTTCTCAGCCAAAAGTAAAGGCGAAATTTTAGAGTATAGTGAAATATGTAGAGAATGGTACCAATGGTAAAATATATGTGAGATGAATGATGGGAGGTCAAGTAGGGTTGCAGGAGCGATAGGGGAAGGAGGGAAAATTGTGTTCATGAAAGGGTATACGGATTGGCAGTTATAACTTATAAGTATTCAAATAGATCCCTATAGATATTCTTTCAGTTTCAAAAAAAAATGTCCAGGGCCACCATTAGAAGAAGAAGGAATCATGTAGTGGGTTGGCATACATTTCACGGTGATCCGAGCATCAGTTTGCCGAGATATCCCTGGAAGGCGTCTGAGTTAATTAGTAGAAGAGGTGTAGCTTCCTTTGTCAAAGGATAGATCATGTAAATCGAGATTCGACATCCTAGATCATAGTCTGACCACTCAGTTCCGATTGCGGAGACATCCTTGGAAGACACTTGAATAATTAGTGTATTGTGTCAAAACAAAGTCATGAAAATTTGAAATTTCTAGTCATTCCTCGACTTCTCCGCCGATTGAAAATTTTCTGGAGTTATTTTGCCTTCCATAACTTAAGAGAATCTCAGTTACAATCAAGCACTAAAACAGAAAGAGCTGTAGTGGAAAAATTCGCCCATTGGACACCAGAATAGAAGATCGATCAATTTCTACTATATGATCATGTAAGTTCTACGAGCAGTCATCTAATGAGTCTGCAACAGTGTTCAAGAACTTCGGTGGCAGATAAATGATGTTGAAATATGGCGATATGACAGATGTTGTGATATGGCGGTGCGACATGGCTAATGGCATGCGAATGTGAGCTCTGAAAGCTAGATGAACGAAGAGCTGTAGAGATCCGGGCAGGGGGAGGGCGTTGAAAGCTCACTTGACATTCCGAGGAAGTCGATGGCATTTAAATTGCAATCCATTTCAAAGCACATGCACAAAATAGGCGCTTTTTGACCGTAGATAAAGATAAGACACCACAGTTGCATTAGGTGCCCATAAGAATCTGACTGGTATAAGGGCGAGTCCATAAATTCTTTCTGGACTCCGGAGCAATAGAATATGCAGGAACATATTTTTACTGTTCTGAATCAGAACAGTTCGTCACGCAACAGGTCACTGAATGCTTTGACGAATTCTCAAACAGTTGGTCATAAGTTGATTTTTGGTTTTGTAATGATAAGTGTAAATTCTTAAGTAGTTCAAGGCACCTGACACATACCCTTACACTATCCCCTTAAAAAGAGAAATAAGTAGTCTTTGGCAGTTCCTTTGGCAGTTGAACATTAGTTGGGCATTCAAGGCACTAGCACCGGCGACATTTGCAGCAGGCTGCGCAATAAGGCCAGGGAGGCTGATGAGGTGAGGCTGATGCTGCCTGCAGTGACTCGAACAGTTGTTGCTAGCAAGGGGCGGGCTGAAATGCATCGCCATCAGATAATATGAAACTAAATCGAGATCTATTGGCGGTTTCAAATAGGGCGCGAGGTCCACCAGCAGCGGAATTATAAGCAGTATGTTAATAGAGCTGGGCACAGGGCAGAGCTGAAGCTTCGGGGAAAGAAAGGGATTCGGGAAGAAAATAAAAAGGAAAGTGAATCGTTGTCAGTTTATTGATAGGGGCGAGCAAATATGCACAGTGCGTTAATGGCATTGCAATGAGTATGTGAAAAGAAAGTTATGATTGATTATGGGCGAATCAAACCGTCAGGGCGCTCAGCGTCAAAACCCTCTACATTAAACACTATACTACATTAGACATTTTAACGGACACGCAGAGAGAAAGCGAGGAGAATGTGAGACGTGAATGAGGCAAAATTCGGTATCTCCACACGACAGGTACTTAACCGCCCAAATTGCACCGATCGTGTTCTTACCTGATAGCTCTAATTACGCACATCACCACTCCAGATAAGACTCCTCTTGACAATAAGAAAACATCTTCAAACTTATTTTGTGTAGAATGGCCCAAGTGTGGTTAATGGGATTTTGCTCAGCACAGTTAGGGATACCCAGGAATGACTGTAATATATAACTGGATAAATTAAGGAACTGGAGACTGTTAGGGGCTGGAGTTATTCATACAGTCACGGTGTCACGTGACTAAAATGTCTTCTGAATCCTAGGCTCGCGATGCAATGGTCATTTTCTGTGAGTCATCTTTTTGAATCTATGAGTGCCTTTGTCATGGTTTGATTCTTGATTCTTGATTCTACGTCGACTGATAAAAAGCAATGGGGGATTTAATGAGGCGCCGGGAGAAGATACTGATGTCGCAGCACAGGGAAGCCAGAAGGTGAATTATCAACGGCCAGTCATTATTTTTCACTATGCTGTACTAGTACTGCCACACACAGTTAAATGACGGTTTTTCAGCAGCTTTCACAATGCGATTAATAAATGTAAAATATATATTTCATGGAAATAACAAGTAATCAAATAACTAGACCCTACGTGGTCTACGGCTAAGATGGCCCGAAGTTTCGATGATTATCTTAAATCCTCAGGGGGAACAGTACAGATTTGGATAATAGTCGGCGGCCCCTGCAACAGCATGTACAATTTCTGATAGATATCAAAAATTTTACTTATCAGCGTTTATACAGGGACCGTTCGCCTAATGTGAAAAAGACAGTTAAAATGGCAAACATGTACTGAATAGGTTCCGTACTTTGATATAGGTACAGGGGAATGGGACCGACTCCAATTTTGGATCAAGAGGATTTTTAGAAGTTGCTCATAAAGGTATATAAGAGGAATATGACGAGCTCGAGTATCAACAAAAAGTTTTCCAAAACAATTTTTCTTCCAACATGCATATCGCTTTCTTCCAAATCACTTGTCTTACTCTCACCGAAATTCTGGTAGTGCATGGATATCCAGCTCATATACAACTAGAAAGGTGCGCCTGTGCTTGCGACCAGTATATTGAATCAGCTGACGATCAGGTACCTCATTTACTACTAGTTCACTGGTTCCTGCTGTATCTGTCCAAGATAGGTAAGTCTGAAGCAGCGAACATGGGCTATCTTGTCATTGAAGTTTTATTGGTAGTCCAGGGGTCATTAGTATCTCCGTTCAGAGTCAAAGTGATTCAATTACTCCATCAAGTGCTCCAGCTACTGTCTCTGGACAAAATAGGTAGCTCTAGGTTTGAATTATTGTGTTACTGAGTCTTCATGTTCTTAACAGCCTGAGCGGTCGTTCTGACATTACTGTCGGTGGAGTGGATGAAAAGGGGTCAATCTTTAGCGATGGTGTAAGCATGATTCTTTCCAAATCACCTGAAACATATTGAACCTTTCCAATTGTAGGCCAAACCTTCCTACGCTTTGGGATGTGATCTTTATGAATGCATCTCCAACTAAGAGGCTTGCTCAACTGAAGCTGCAACTGTGACGTTCTTGATTTATCCCCCTGCTGTGCTATATGAGTTTAGAGTCTAGCCATGATTCTTGCTATTTGATCTATTTCTATCATTGCTGTTATTTTACAAAGATTGGAAGCTCTCAGTTGTTCAACTGACCCAAACTTCGAGAGTGAATTAAGTAGCTCTGAGCGGCGAGAGTGGAAAGCTTTTGAAAGGCTTTTCAAACAGCTTATCTCCACCCTTTGCTCCAGTAACGCTATATCAAAGGGAGATCAAAAATTCTCTCATCTTGGTTTATCTGGACCCATGAACAGAGCATTCGCATCTACAAGTATGAAAGAAATAAAGTAAGAATAAACACGCTATCTCGTTCTATGCACCATTCGCGTTTATAAAATATGGGTACGCGTAAATTTCATGATATTATCAACCAGTTCAAACTCGGCACTCTAGACAACCTTCTTCATTCCCTCCCCATTCACCTTAACCTCCTCAGCATCCCTCCATACACCCTCCTCATCCTTCTTCCGCACAGTAAAACACGCAATCCCCATGAAATTCGTGATATCATTGATCACCAGCGTACAAAATCTCGCATAGGCGATGAACGAAATGAGCAGAGTGGCGTAGACGTACAGGAAGATTGTACGCGGGGTGGATTGGATTATTGGAGGACTGTTCGGATGGTGATAGAAAAGGGGAAGGTGATAAAAATGGGGAGGGTGAAAAAAAAGCCAGGAAAAGCAATTCGTCAATATTTACGAATAAGAACAGGTGGACGAAAACTCACATTCCACAAATCCTCGGCAAATTCACATCGACCGCCCCAACCACACTCGCTAAAAACACCCAATCCCAAACTGGAAACAGCCCTTTGGTCAAATGCGCCAATATCATCTTTCCAACCTGATGCGCAAATGAAAGTCCCCATGCGCACATAAAGGGCACAAAGAGCGATGATTCTAGGATCGTGAATTCATTTCCAGCTGCGTCGAAAAATTTTGGGTGGCCAATCCAAGCCAACTGCACGCCCGCGGAGAACAAAAACGGTAAAAGAAACAGCAGCGGCTTGATGGTCGATTTGCCAGCTTCACGCATAGCGACACGGACGTTGGCATAGTTGCTCAGAATGTTGAATGCCATCACAGAAGCGCCAAAGACCATGAACGAGACATTTAATCCGATGTTGGGTATAGTAGAGGAGATGTACGGGATGTGTGAGAGGTGCAGGAAGTCAAGGATGGGCGTATCCCAGATTGATGGTCCTGCATGACGGGAATGGTTAGTTTCGTTGTGAGGAGCAATGAGAGACGTACCCAAAACTGCTGTCACAATGTATATTCCTACAATAATCAAGATACCTTCTACAGGCCCAGAAAACACTCCAAGGTATAGGTAGCCTGCAGAAAAAAAGTTTAGATGTCGGGCATGAGCAGAAAGGCGTTGACCGCACCGGTATGGTATTCCTCCCATGTCGTCAAATAGAAGTTTGCCAGGGTGGCAGCCTGGGAAGCAAATGTCCACCATGAGCGGCCGAGATTGAGAGCTTGCGCAGTAAGCATAGCTTCAAGCTGTAATGCGAGTGAGGTCGGAAAGGAAATGCGATATGCGAGTGGTGCTCACGGTGGTGTTTAAGGCGTCACATCCTGGAAGTGAATAGTCAGATAAGCGACTCCCATTTTTAACAAAGTACACACCGTGGTCAAACATTTCACCTAATGGGCCTGCCATCCCCGTCCGCCGAGCTTGCTTGCTGCATAATTCCGATTTAGGGTATTTAGAGATTCGAAGGAAAGAGAGTAACAAACCCGTCAATGGCATCAAAGCTCTGGTACAGGAAAAGCCCGATACCCCAGCTGTGACAATAAAAGTCGTTTCAGAAGCCTTCCTGCTGGTTCGAGCAGGGACACTTACATTAAATAAATCCACTGAGGAATCTGCACCCCACCTTTCTCAGTCAATAGTTCGGGTCATAATACAGGAGCGTTAGAAAGTTGATGATGACCATACAAAGTCCTGAAAGTGTTATCTGTGTCTGTGTCAATAAAAAATTCTCGCTCCACTTCAAGAATCCACCCACAGCATTCGGGGCAACAGACGTCGGCCATAGTGTGACGAACCACGTCCAGAATGAATTTAAAATGTACTTGGATAAAATAGATCTGAAAAATGAGTCTAACTGGAACGAAAAACACGTAAGAACACTCACTTGTCAATGCCTTTATACGAGTACTGTTTCAAATGGTGAAGCCTTTCGTTGGGGAGGTATCCCATTTCTAATTGGATCGTTAACGGTTCGAGGAAACTTGGGGTGGATGGTTGCGCGAGATTATACGGATAATTGCGTCCGAAAAGGGCGCCACTAGGCGCCGAATGGGAGATGGGACGAAACCACGAAAAATAATTTAGACGCCCGTAAGGTACCGAAATTTTCGAACCCTAACCTTAAACGCGTAGTGGACGGAACGTATTCTTAGAGTCCAAGTCCGATGTATACGGATAGTAATTAGAATACAGAATGAAAAGGTAAAGAAAAAGTAAGGAATATAAGCTAGAACTGTAAAAGAACAATGTTTACGACAACACTTCTTGCGCTCTCTTCTGCCTTATCAGCTTTTTCGACTACCTTAGACCGTGGCCGAATGGTGCATTCAAAAGGTGGAGGATGCCTGTGTGCATTTGCATTCAGCGACTTTTCCTTTTTGACTGTACCAGTATGAAGTAAAGCACATACATAATCAAACCATCAACGTAATCCGTAGACGGATGAATTTCCTTTCCGTCTGCATTCACCGCCTTGGATAAATCAAAGCAGGCGAGCAGCGAAGCAACTGTGAGCCAGAGAGCACTTTGCGCAACACTTTTCCCAGCACAGATGCGTCTCCCATATCCAAATGCTGCGGTTGGATAAGGAATTGCGCTGTTAGTCGTTCCGTCCGAGTTCAAGAAACGCTCGGGGCGGAATTGGTCTACATCTTCACCGTAGGTTGCTGGACCGTTCAAAATGGCCCTGAAAGCGGAGTAGTAGTTAAGCACGGTGGTATGTGCAATATGAGTCCGAGAGAGTATAACCAGGTGTTTCCCAAAACGATAGTATGGGCGGGTATGTAAAAACTGTTCAAAAAGGGGTGAATTGCTTGCCTACAGCTTGTTGCTCACAAAGAAAGCAACAGACCAGGTCAGAAAGGTGTGAAGGTCTCACATTGGGCGCCTTCGTGGTAACGCTCATTCTTCCCTTCCGTCTGTCACAGTGACCAACCTATTTCGCGTCTCTCATCACCCTCGTGGTCTTAAAATATCTCGAAGCCTTGAGCGAAATTGTTCTCAGCGTATCTGGTCACCTGAATCCCATTGCCGAATCGTAATTGGCGGAAGCATGGTATTGATATCGAAGTGAATTACTAGATTACAATACGGGAAGGAGGGAGAGTTCGCCAAGAGCAAAAAGGTTTACGACAGCACTTGTTGTTCTCTCTTCTGCCTAATCAGTCTTTCAACTACCTTGGACCGTGGCCGAATGATGCATTCAAAGGTTGAAGGATGCCTGTGGACATTTTCAATGAGTATACCAGTTTTGACTAAAACAGCACGTACGTAATCAGACCGTCAATATAATCCACTGATAGGTGTATTTCCTCCCCTTTTTCATTCACCGGTTTGGAGAAATCAAAACAAGAGAGCAATGAAGCCACTGTGAGCCAGAGCGCACTCTGCGCATAACTTTTCCCAGGACAGGTACGTCTTCCATATCCAAATGCTGCAGATGGGTAAGGAACAGCATTATTAAGCGTTCCATCCGGATTGAGGAAACGTCCGGGGCGAAATTGGTCCACATCCTCACCGTACGTTGCAGGATCATGCAAAATGGCCCTGCAAACATTATGAAGTCTTAAGTACAGCAACATGTGTCATATTCTGAAGCGGTACTAACCAGGTGTTCTCGAGAACAATAGTGTTGGCAGGTATATAATGGCCTCTGTAAATATCCGCACTACGAGTGTAATGAGCTAGACCTAATTTTTCACCAAGACAAGATCAGAAAGGCAATTTCCGATTGTAAGGAAATTCATACCAAGCGGCGCCACAGGCTGCCATCGCAATGCCTCCATTACAACTGCATCAACATAAGGAATTTTTCCTTCATCTCCGTAGTCTGGAAGCCGATCGAAGCCCAAGGCCGCGTCGACTGCAGCCTGACCCTTCTTCAAAGAATCAGGGTTCAGAAGAAAGCCCAGAATAATGTCCATTGTGGTGATAGCTGTCTATATAAGGGCAAGCGATGCTTCAGCAAAGGTATCATGAGATGCCGTTGCTCGTTTACCGTATCAGTTCCGGCTAAGAACGAGCATAAGAGAGTATCTTTCACTGCCAATCGAAACGAACCTCCATAAAGAACACCCAAAACGTTCCTCAACACAGTCTCCTCTTCTTCAGACCAAGTCCCTTCATTATGCATCTTTTGCAATTGTCGGGATGCTATAGACGACTTAGCTGTTCCATTTTTCTGGTGAAATACATAGCATGAATTCAAGGCCAGCAAAAATGCAGTATTATTGATGTTGCTCACCATATTTTTCTTCACAAATGACATTGTTTCATGAACCATCCCGTCAATATACACTCTTTCTTGTGCAGCTTTTCTCTTGAAACTTATACCGGGAAACCACGCAGGAAGATACTTCAGTACTGGAAAAAAGTCCACAATATATGTCCCAGGTATCGTTACTTCCGCTACTGCCCGCATCCCTTCTTTGACAAGCATGAGATAATAATCCTGAAGGTCTTCGACGGACAGGCCATATGCTGATGAAAGAAGCGTCCCCCCAAAGAGGCTTTAAGGATAACATCAAAAATGAGCAATCGAGCGAGCGGGATGAGACACACAGATGGATATGACTTTCAAATTTCTGCGGTGTTTCAAGGAGGTTGTGCAGAAACATAATCATGCTCTCTTGCAACAGAGGCTTCTGGTATGTTTGAAGATTCAACGCGGATATTTCCCGCTTGAAAAGCAAGCGGTGCTCTGGCGTTTAGGTATCACGCAGTCCGGCACTGAATCATAAAGAAGTGAATACTCACTGCGCCACTTGTCACCATAGGAGTGTAATCCGAACGAAAAGTCCACTCCTGCTCTGTGTAAAAGGTTGTTCAATATCTAATTGACTGTTTAATAAATTCCCCCTCGCTGCTTACAGGGAAGCCATAGGTAATGGAGGTCTGCACCATCATGAACAATTGCGCCTTTTTCGAGAGATGCGTCGACAAGGCTTACCTGTCTGAATATATCTTCCACCTTCTGACCAATAAATCATTTGCAGCTTCTGACGAGTTGAGAATTAACAAGGATGTTCCGGCCGCATTGAAATAAAGTAAATCAGAATCTGTAAAAGCAGTGTGGCGATTGGTGAACTGGACATAGAACGTAGTACACAAGGCAAATAAAACACAAACGATATTCTCCACTCATGTTCATATATCTTACATAGGCCTTTTCTTTGGGGAGATCAAACAGATTGCCTATTAATGGCCACCCTTTGGGTCCTGGGGGAAGCGGGAAACGGCGATGAACGGCGAAGTGAATCCAAAGTCGTTGCACAAAAAAGATGAAGACCGCCAAAGAAAGCACGTTGATAATGGATGAAGACATTGTTACAGATGTGTCTACAAGGTCTTGTCTACACTGGAAATCAGCGCACAGATTCTTGAGGGGAATTTGGGATTTACACTGGCTGGTCATATGAGCTTTTATTGCTGGGCATATACTTATTCACATGCCTTAATTGACAGTGAGAATGTGGAAGAAACCATACAGGTGAGAGATAATGACGTTTCGAACTATTAACAAGGTTCAAACTGTATAGACAATAAGCAATGTTTCCGGATCTCGCCCCTGTGACAGATATTGCACACAATTTGACTGGTGCTACCAAATGAATGTCTGTGCACAATCCTTTGGTTGCACCAGTCGAGGCCACCCTAAAATAGATAAGATCAACTACCCTAAACCCTAACCTAACCCTAACCCCTAACCTTTTGCGCGAAGTGCGAGCACCCCGCGGGTGCCCCTAACCCCTAACCCAGCGCACCTTCGGCGCGAGCCTAACCCCTAACCCTAACCATCTAACCACCTAACCGCCTACCCGACCCCCCAATAGAGCCATTTGTTGGCAATGTCGCAGACAGTTCCCGCATGTTAGGGCTAGCTCTGCTAGCCCTAACAGGAACTGCCTGCAACATTGCTTGATCTTAGGGTGGTCACCCAAAGGATTGTTCACAATCATTTGTTTGGTAGCACCAAAGATTGTGAACAATAATTGTGGCATTGGGTGCCGGATCAAGTATCCATGGCTGTGAGACGAGGAATCCACAATTGTCATTTTAAGACTTAGGGAGTGTACAAATTACTATTGTAAATTACCTTCGCATCAGCAATCTAAGTCCGTGGTAGTCTTGTATGGATAACATAGATTGTAGAAGTAAAAGGTAAGGAAGAAGAAAGGAGGGAGGGATTCTAACTTGTAACTAGCGATCGGAAACATATTACAACTCAAGTACTCATTATGGTAAATAGGAAAAGAGTCTGTTGGGATATAGGAACAGTGCATACCTTAACACTCCCCCTCACTGTGCTGGTAGTGCACACCCATAATTTCGCAAAAATGACTGAATTTAATGCATGCGAGAGACTTGGTCATACGGTCTGCAACCATATGATCAGTTGCAATGTAGATAATCTCGACTTCATTTTGCTCGACGGTTTGGCGGACATAATGGAAGCGAATATCGATATGTTTCATTCGCATATGAAAGGTTACTCAAATGCTGCTCCTCATCACTCATTTGAGAGTAAACGCCGTAGCTGGATCCCACGTCTCAGTTTGAGTATTTACACTGTAATGTAGTAGTATTTTTCCCTTGCTTTTTCTTTCACTCTTCGTACTAGGTATGCTAAAAAATTGTATAGAAAAATTGTTTCATTTATTCTTTTTCTTTCTTTTTCTTTCGCTCTTTGTACTAGCGTACTATCGTCGTCGCCCTCCCCTCGTTCCTGTAGTACACTTGTTTCCCTCCCTGTTTTTTTGGCACCTCAGTTTTGGTACCACCATCTTTTCGACCGGTTCCCTCCTTTTCTTGCACACGCCTCTCCGTCGTATCTTCCCTTCTTGCGCCAATATAAAATATAAATGGTCTTTTGGGTTGGTTTCCTGGCTAGACACTACTACAGTTCGAACCTAAGATGATTGGTAGGTCAGACAGCCAACACCCATCCTATACAGAGCGGCGTTTTCTGTTGACAGCAATTTCTATGCCATCCATTGATGGAATGTGAGGCATTGAATAACCGCTTTCTGTTGATTTGGCGTCGGCTATTTGGCAGTTGTGCTCAATTGTCCGGCGGTTATTGTCTGCTCTCTGGCAATTGATGTCCACCCTCCGGCCCTCCGTTCAGGGTCTTCCCCACTTCGCTATGCAACTTTGAGTCTTTAGCGTTCACATAATTGCTTTTAGCCTACACATCTGAGGGTTCTGCTAAGCTATATTTGAGTTGTAATCATACAGGCCACAGCTGTAAATTTAATACTTGACATTACCAAAATTGGTCGATAAAGGACAGTTTTTGACACCCGTAAAAGCCGTCGATAGCATGGTCTCCAAGTGTTACACAGCATAATGATACCATTTTAAACCAAGCGAGGCTTCAAGCCTGCCGATTCCTTGATATAAGGTATTTATACTGGTACCATAGTTCTGGTCTTACCTTCTTTACCTTTCAATTTTGTGTAAGTGGTGTAGTAATTAATCTATTGTCCAACAGAAATTCCGTATGCACTGAGTTGAAGTAATAAAGCAAATAATAACACACTGCTATGGTGCGTATATTTACCTGCTTGTGTAATGTATTGGTAAAGTAAGAACATAGCGAGAAAGTGCTAAGTGAAATGTCCAGTCAAAACTAGTTCAATAAGGTGGCTCATTTTGAAGGGCTATGAATACAAGTGAAATAAAGATACCCCCATAATGAAACTCCGAGATAGGTACAGCCTGGGTAAAGTGAACACAAACAAGAGCTCTGAATAGTAAATCAATCAAATGATCACCAAAAAATCATCCAATATTACACACTTGCTCAATGTATGCCAAAATGAAATTTTCTTTTGTTCAGTGTATAGTAAGATGAACTTAAATATTGTTGATGAACCAGAATGGACACCAATAATATAGGTATAGAAAAGCTTTTCTTGATTTAGACAAGTTGAATAAACATCTTGATGAGTTGGCAAGTTTGAGAGTCTTTAGAGCCCTTACTAATGTTGTGTTACATGCTTGTTAAAGAACATTGAAATAGCGGGACCTGGCCGGCATTGTTTTCAAACAGATGGGAAATTTTACCATCATGTGAGGTTCTGGAATACCTCAAGTCCGATGAGTCAAGAAAGTAAAATGGAAGACTCAGATAATGTGATATAAGAGCCTGATTGATTCAACTGCCCAACTACATCTGGACACATAGCGTATGTACTAGTATACTGTACCATTTCATTCAATTCAATGGTCACAGGTCACAGACCCTGAAAAAGTCGAAACTTTTTGGCTGGTCACAGGTCACTTCGGTAAGTCTTGAATTGACCTTGCAGTTGATTTTTTTGTAATCTTTTTGGTCAAATTTTCCAAACTTTATTCTATTCCTGAGCACCAGTTATCACTTTTGCAATAAATTCTTTAATAGTGATTGTCAGAATGGGAGTGTTTATAGTGACAAGCTCTGGTGGACACTCATCCTCTGCCTGCATTGCTAGAAGTAAAATGAATATGTTTCCCATTTTCAGTGCAGATCTAGCAAAAAAAAAAAGATTCACTATTGCAGACCTTTCTAATATTACAACTGAGCACTGGTGAGTGGTGAGCCGGCGACCCTTTACTAAGTGTTGAAGTTCTTCAGATGTCACAGGTCACTCTCAATCATGTCAAAACCAAAATTTCGACACCTGGTCACAGGTCACAGGTTGTGTTGAATTGAATGAAATGATACAGTAGTAGTAAAGAATATTATAATCATAAAACATGTAGTATGAAGATCAAAACATAAAGTAATGAGTGCTGATAAGATACCGAAATACTTATATGCAAATGAGTGACTAGCGGAAGTTGTAAATGTTAAGAAGCAAGTCATATGCATAGTAAGTGTCAGAAGCCATTGCTACACATTCTCATTCATTAAATTTAAGGAAAGTCTGCGTTGTTTAAAATTTACAGATGGTGCTCAAAAGCATCCAATGAAGGGATTTATTGGAGCTTTAATCTCCTGTATTCAAAACATATTTTATTGCTTGGAGCAAAATATAAGTAAATTTGAGGAAGTAGTTAGCAATATGAGAGGACAATTCTCTCTCCTGCCCATTCCATTGTCATATCTCACTACTTTGCTTCTGTGCTGTTAAAGTCATTTCTTACACTCAAATCCATGCATTATCTACTAAAAAATACTCAGGAACTTTAGCTTTCCCTCAGCTGAGTTCTCTAAATGCCTTGGAAAATCTACTTACAATATTCTAAGAATATTCTAAGACAATACATCCATTTTTATATGGACAGAAATACCTATAGTACAAGAAAATCCCTGTTCTACAGTAACACACACTGAAGAACCCATGAAATGCCCACCAAGGGTTGCGACTACCACTACGGTAGTGGGAATATTATATGAGAACAATATCATAGTACTGTATAATTGCAACTGTAAGTGCATGTAATGCTAGCGCTTATGGTTGCCACTTAGAGATTTTGAAAAATGTAAATAACACTCAGGAGCTTGTCCTTGTCATTGTGTATTGACAGGTGTTATGGTGCATAAGCAGGCCTTGTGCTCTTTCCTCAGGTTTTCATGTGTTTTCCTACTCTCCTCTCTCTGGATTGGTGATGTCTAGTCACTCATATATTCCCAATCCTTGCTCTTATTAAGCCCAACAGGATCTTGAATGTATTGCTACATTCTGCAGCTTTGGGTACACTTATCTTCATGTGTAATGCACCACTTGGCATTGGTCACTTATAATTATTAAAGGCTCAGTGTAACACATTAGGAAAAATTTCCTGATGCCTAGGATATTCTAGCTTTACCTAAGGGATTTCCAGCTTTACCAGGACATCTAGGCTACCCTGGTAACAGAGGTTGCTCCAGGGTGCCAGAGGACACCCCCCCTATTCTGTTGTGATCCGACGCTTTGACCGGAACTAGCAACTCCGGTATGAGGCTTAGTAATATTTATTTATAGATTACTCAGATAATTACTGCGGTATTAGTGATACATGGAATGTAGTAGAACTGTTACTTACCTTGTAGATACTTCTAGATTACCTACCGTAGAGTATAAAAGGCCTACTCTGAAGGCCAACAACAATAGACAATTACTTATCTTACCATCACCATTCCGAGCCTAACAGCTCAGAGGCACCACTGCGCACCCTAACCCACAATATATTCCTAGGTGAACTAAGGTTCCCTCAGATAGCCTGAGAATCTCTGGGGATGCCTGAGGATCCCTGGGGAGCTTTGAGGTACCCTGAGGCCTCAAAATATAAATGTACAACAATAATATATATTTTAGTTTCTTCCTATACTTGCTCTGCCCTGTACTGTGTTCTAAGTATATTAGTGTCAGTATTATATTAGTAATTTATGCATTATACAGTAACTGTGAATTCTTGTCAGTTATAACACTTAGCATACCAGTACAAGCATTGTATTAACTTAACATACTTGAGTACAGTATATAAGTAGAGTACAGAAGCTATAAATATACATATATGTATAGTGTATACAATGGGTTATTATAGTTGTATTCATATTCTGACAATGGGAAAATTTTTTTGATTGTAGACAGTTCACAGTGAGCACATTGTGTGATATATTTTAAAAGTAAAAATCTGTGGATTTTGGCAACCAAATAGATATTTGTATTATGTATTTGCAATGTCATTTTGTATTATTTGTAGTATCTGAAATATCTCCCAGGGAGCCTAGGATTTGACCCAAAACCTGGGAAGCCTAGGCAACCCAAGCAACCCAAATTGTCTAAGGACTCCTAGGATTTGGTCAAATTCCTGGGTGCCCTCAGGCTTCCTGTATTTGTCTGTGAATAGAGTACTTTTGCACTTATGGTTGTAATTATATAGTATGAGGACAGTTGATAGCTCATCAAGAAAACCTAGGCCAATTTTTAAAAAAGTGAAATATATTGGCCAAGTCTGCAGCTGATGGTAGCTGCCAGTTAAATGCTCCAAGAGACCATAAGTCTCTCATAATGCTTAGTATAGACTTGCCATGAGCCATGCAATCAGCAATTGGATTTTTTTGAATTTGAATTTGGCTTGGTTTTTTTTTAATGAGCTGGAAGCTGACAAACTGGAGATGGGTGTCTAATTGTGGAATGTCCAGGCATTCTCAGGCAGCTTTCAAGGCAGCTCTCAGGGATCTTCAGGGAATGCCCCAAGGGTCACTCAAAAATTTTGAGGGTGCCCAGTAATTGGCTAAAACCCCATCAGGAAAAAGGCCCTATAGCCCAGGCACATATGGGTTGTTATGGGTTGTCCTTGGGCAGTTTAAGGCTTCTCAGGAGTCCTGGGCTACATAGGCTGCCCAGGATGCCAAGGGACACCCCCCAAATCCTGTGGAGCCTGAGAGTCCCTGGGGATCCCTGAGGCTGCCCTGAAGATCCCTGGGGATCTTTCAGGTGTCCTGAGGCTTCAATACATAAATGTGAAATAATAAAATATACTTTCATCTGTTCTTCTATTTACTCTACTCTATATATCCTACTCTTGTATTGCTTTTAATGTACTGTAGTATTGTATTTTATTATATAGCTGTAATGGTTTATTGCTACCTATTACTTCAGTTTTACTAGTCAGTTATTATACTTTAAGTACAGTTTATTATACTAATATAAGCTCTGTATTGACTTAGCATACTTGACCACAGTATATTTGTGTAGTACAAAGCCTATACATATGTACATAGTATATATACAAT